>BJFM01000757.1:55708-73232 GCA_016586285.1 Arothron firmamentum | reverse complement strand
ACACACACACACACACACGCACACTCACACTCATGCTCACACACAGTCACAATCACACACCCTGTACTCTTTCTGTAACACCTTTCTGTCAAAGAGCCTGTTAAAGCAGGAAACCTGTGTGAGAGTGCTAGCATGGGAATACGTTTTTTTCCTCCCATTCATTGAGATTTAAAAGGGCTGCAGATGGTTTTGTGTTCTCCTGACTCTTTCTCCAGGCGAGTTTAGTATCTCCTGTACAGTGGTGAGCTGGCCACATAGGAGGGTGAGTTTGACTAGAGACAGAACCTGGTTCCGTGCGCTGTCTGCTCTCAATAAGAAACTCCTTACTGCATGTTTGATCTCCTAGCTCAATCCTTTTGTCCTTGTGTGCCTCATATAGTGGATTCAGATGTCAAGCGGATGGTATTTCTTTTTTTTTTTTTTTCTGACAATTGCTTGATGTTTTCTCATCTCTCTTGCAGACCAATGCCCTTCTGTGGCTCTGTTTTCAGCCTACACTAGAAAAAGTGACATTAACCATTTTTCACAGGTTCCCCTTGACATGATAATAAACCACCTGATCACAGTACAATAGAGTATGCATTTTCTATATTTTAAACAATTGACAGCTTCATCAGAATAGGTAATAGATGTAAAATAACTAAAGCAGGGCATTTATCATTTATTCATTTTAGGGGACAGATTTGTAGCAATTTTCTCACTTTCCTGTTATCAGTACTCTTGTGATTAAAGTGATTTGTATTGGACCATTTTCTAAGCAGGAGGTACAGATATCAGGTTTGAATGTCTTTGTGTTGCTGAGCATTTTATAAGCGTGAAATCTGAAAGAATGATGATTAGTTGATTTGACGATAGTAAGGAAACGTGACTAAATGAAATGGAAGAAGTGAATAGATATCATCCAATTTGCTTCCTGTTGTACTGATATCGACAAATGTGAGATTTCACTAGTTTGGTATTTGGTGTTAAAATAGGTCCAGAATGATTAATGAAGTAAGAGGCTGAGAATTAATTTTATCTTTAGCCTTCTTTTTATTTGGTCAGCTTGAGCAATCACTGAAAGTTGTACAGACTGTCCTCTGCCACATGTGAGAGTTGATGGATAAGGGAAGGGAAGCCAAAAGATGCACTCCACCAGGTGGTAGCATTTATGATTGAATGTTTGTTTTGGGGCCGCTCCTCAGCACTGATGTAACTCCAACAACACCCTTTTTTTTTTTTTCAAGATGTTCTCTTCTCTCAGAAGACACTGAGCAGAGTTGCAGAACTATTTGAAGTTTTAAGGAAATATGAAACAAAGTGGGAGGCAAAAGATAATCACAGAGGAGGCTTAGCTCTGAGACAATGAAACGGTGTTTTGTTTTTTTGAGATGAAGATTCCTAGATAACATGTACTATTTCCAAGTTCTGTCTTCTTCTGTAATCAATGAAAATGGTGACTGAGAGCAAATAGTGGTGAGCACGCGTTCTGAATTTCTCACTTCTGTGTTGTTCTCAGACATTTGCACACACCAAACATAGATTCGTCATTGTGCAGCCTCCTCCTGCTTAAGTAAGCATATATGGCTGCCAGGTGATCACTGGGGACTTAGAAAGCCACTGAACAGCTGTGAGCCTCTTTCCTGATGAGTTGGCCCAAGGTACACTGTGAATCTCATGTTTTCTGCGTCTTACCACAAAAGGTTCCGGCTTCTCACAGTGGGCAATGTGAAGTTTTCACTAGGGAAAGTGTGCTGCTCTGACATCTCTTCCCGCTAGTCTTGACTTTTAATTGGGAGTTTATTTTTACATGATGCGTTAAGTCTTCTAAATTATACTGAAATGTCAAGTTTCAATTCAAAACACATTTCTTGAGAATTTGTAACTTGCCCTTTGTGTTGCAAGACTATTTGGTATGAGAGGCACCAAACCAATAAGCTGGCAGTACTCTGACTGCAGTCTGCCAGTAATAACATGAAAGTACGTAGTATACAAATGTAATCATCCACCCCCAGTGATCTAAGGTGGCTTCTTTAATCCTTTCACTCTGAAGGCGTGATGATGTAGCATTGAAACTGTAATATTTTTGTTATTTTTACCTTAACGACTAAAATGGGGGAATAAAAGTCTTTGGTTTGAGTTCAATATGGAATTTGATGGTAATTTTAATGAAGTTGATTTTCTGTACAGCAAGTGATTGCAATAATTAAAGGGTAATCTTCAGTCTACATATTGTTAAAATCATAAATATATATTGTAAACAAAGATAACAAAGATAAAGTAAGCCACTTTTGCTAACTGAAGCATTACTTACAGTGAATTGGAGTGCAACTGCAATGCACGGGGTCTGCACTTCTGCAGAATGAGAGGCAAAGTATAGTGTCACTAACTTGCAACAGAGTCTCAGTTGGTCTACCGTGAAAATTCTTAGCAGGAAGGAGATGTTAGAAGTGCTACCTGCAGTGATCTCCACAGTCACCACAATCTCATTTAGACACACGAAGACATGTGTGCATACACTCGATTTTCAGCCCATGTAACACTTTTTTTAATACAGGGCCACCTGACAGCAGCAGCAGCATATGGAGGTAGGCCAAGGCCGGGGCCCACCAACCACACCAACAAACCAGCAGCATATTTGTCAGGCCCCGTCACACTGCAGGTCGTAATTTAGTCCAATGCCAGCTTTTATGTGGCATTTTTAGCAGCCCCTATTGCTCACTGTGCTATTTCTGAGGGGATAATTTCAAGAAGCATGTGGCATTACAGGTGCATGCTGTTCAGACGCGAGAGGCTGACCTGCCCTGTGAATTTAGAAAGGAATGCCAACTCTCTAATTATTGATATAAGTCATTGGTTAGTTCAGCTTTAGCACTACCTGTAGGACCTTTTAATGTGGAGTTAAGAAGTCCATTACTGCGTCTCGACCAGTAGTCTAGACTCTAGATTAGCTCATGTTGTGATTTATGAAGGCTGCTTGAAGCATCTGAGGCACGAGGCTTCTGGTGTGATTGTAATGCCTCATTACTCCTGTTCATAGTTAGTCATTGCGAGCTGCTCCTGTTCTATGTCTTCAACCACAGCCAAGAGCAGGCGGACAAATGCTTTCTGTGTCCTTCGGGGGGGGAGCCATAGAGATCCAAGTCAAATTTAGCAACGTACATGAACTACATTCGCTGCGGTGAAAACACTGACGGGCTGTTATATTTGTCCACCAGCCATTTTGGCAAGCAACGTCATTAAATAGTGGAATTGAAATAATCATTTCTGGCTGATGACATCTGATTAGGGAGTGGCTGTTGAATGGGAAAGTCTAAATTCTCCTCACTTAGTATACATTTACTGTATATGACTTATGAAATTTTGTGAATGATGTCACACACAGCTTTTGTGGCATCAGCTCTGCCCCATAACCAAACTTTGATTAGTCTTGATTTCTTTAATGAACCAATCACTTACATTACTCATCAAGGTTTGTGCGGGCAGGTTATGGGAAGCTTTTATGATGAGGGATAATTCAATGATCTTAAATCAGTGTGTGGTTGCTGTGGTCATGCTCAGCTTTGACTTGTGGTTTGGAGGCCATAAGAGCAGCAGGGAATGAATTTGGTGGAGCCAGGCAGTTACTGCACTTGGGTTAGGGTTCCCTCTTCCTGAAGAAATGCAGGAATGTTTGAAGAAAGGGCCATTTCCATGTGATGATGTTGAAGGGATGGAGGACACGCAGCAACAAGTAGGCTTTATGTATTAACAGGTGTGTATTAAAAGCCTGGAATATGACATATGATGTAATATTGTTCCACTTTTCTCTCCAACGCACAAGAGTGCAAAGGATTGTGAGCTGCAGTGTAGAACATATTTTGTGTGGCACAGTCTATAAACTATGTTGGCCCCTGTTGTAGATGACTTTTATTTTCTCCTGTACATCTGGTGTCAGACAGTTTTATTTGGTTTTATGGCTGTCGGAGATCAATGGAGGTATTGAGAAGCCTGGAACAGAGGAAATGGCATCAGCGAATGTGAGGCACGGGCACGCCATGATTGACGTGTCCGTTTTGATGGAATGTCTTTGCCGTTCTTGCAGCATGCGAATGCTTAATGCTGCAGAGGCCAGAGTCGCTCTGCTGTGAGAACTGTTTGCTGAACTTAAATCAGAAGTGTCATTTGGTAGCTTAAATCAACATGAGATTTAACTCGGCTGTATGACGTTAATCATGCCTCAAGGTTCTCCAGTGGTTGCTTTCTTGGCATCTAAAAAATACCCAAATCTGTATCGAGCGTGTCATGAAGTGTAGTTAGAAATACAACACATAATCACTGAATTCAGGAGCAGCTGTGGATGTTTTCAGTCCACTGAAAAACTCTGTTAATGCCTGAATTAGTCATCTGAGGACCTGAAGCTTGAGGGAGGGAAACAGTGGGAAATAGGGAAGGGTAGATGGATTATCAGCTCTGAGTGGATTATCATCTACTGTGGTGTGCATTCCACTGTCCTCCCCTTCAGGCCTCAGTAATGTTCTACTGCTTTCCAGAAAATAAATTTCACTGTTTACGGAGGAATTTGATGATTGATTGAAAAAGGCAATGTGGAGTTTGGTTTCATCTGTAGTTTAATAAGGACTTATGTGAAGGTCAAAGAATATAGAGAAGAGCATGCATCATAAGAGGTGGCCAGCTGCTCCTGTTTTTGACCAAATGAACGTACAGGAGAATAACTGTCAGGTCTTAAGTTTCTTTATATTGTTATAAGGAACTAAGGGTTCTAGACATATCTGATCTAGGCAGGATGCTACTTGCTTTCACAGACGCATTGCATACTCACACACACTGGCCTCTTGATGCATTTTCCTTTAACGCCTGATGAACCACGTCATTGCCAATTTCTCGCTTTGCGGTCTGCAGCTGTCTGCACAACTTGATTAAAACATTTCTTTTTAGTAATCCCTGTGTAATGAAGCCCTCTCCTGAGAAGAGTGTGTGCTCCTCTGCATGTGTGTTGGGTCAGGGGTGCTCCAGATGGGAGGAAGGGGAGAAATGTGTTTAAAACAGGGAGAGTTGAGTGTTTCTGTCTATGAAGAGTTTGTGCAGTGTAGGGCCGATGATTGAGAAATGCACACATGGAGCACCTTTGACCCTGGAGGACCAGACGAACTTAAAGCTGTGGTCACACATTTAGTCTCTACTTTACTGTCTCACAGAGCCAATGCTGCTTTTAGAGAGTTTGGGATGTCATAGCACACAGGTTTTTGCACATTTACCTTGATGGATTTCTTTACATGCTGCAGCAGTAGTTTTAACTGTTTTAACACTGTTTCTCAGGACACTGATGCATACTGTCATGCATACTGTCATGTGTCACAGCTGCTCCTAGAAAAGTTTTTGGGTACATTTTAAATATATAAACAGGCTGCAGCTGTACGGACATTTTCTCAGGCCAATGACACCGTGTAAACCTAATGAAACAATTCTCTGGAAAGAACTTTATGAGAGTGTGCAATAGTCATCATTTGCTTTTATATCAGTGCTTCATGTATTCGTTTATTTCTGGATATTCCTGTTTTTCCTTGCTTCTGCACTGTCATCCTGCAGTAGTTTTTTTCTGTTATGATGTCAGCAGGTCTGTTCAGCGGACATCCAGGTGGTCACGTTTTTTTTTTTTTCATCTCCCGGGTGGCTTTTTAGGTGTTATTGTTCAGCGTGAAGTGTGTGCATGATTTACAACGTTCATTTGGAGGCTTTGCAAGACACTGTATTGAGTCGTTTGTAGATAAAAGAGGGGACTGGATTGCAGCCCATAACTCACTTTGGTTATTTTCAAGAGGGGTCAGTGACCTTGGCATGGAAAGATGGGGAAATCTGCAGTACTTCAAATCTATCCGCACCTCAAAGAAAAAGGTATGCTTCAGGCTTCCCTTCCCTCCATTTTCAGATCGATTCCCTCCAAAGTGTTAAAATTTGGAAAACAATAGCAGTGGAGGATTTCGGTTACCGTTTGAGTTGGGGAATGTTTGTGTTGGTTAATCAAGGCGGGGTGTCACATTGAGGGATTTGTAGGACCCTCTAGATAACTTATCACTTGTCCCAAGACGGTGGCTATCTGTTTTATCTATCAGACAAATATGTCAGCACGTAATGGATTACATTGGCATGGCTGTGGACTCAGATAAGTTTAAGTCAAGAGAAAGTAGCAGATTGTGGGTCTAGTCAAAATGATTGACTATCTTGTTGACTGTTTGCTTGTTTTACTACTTTAGATTTGGTCTAAGTTATCTTTTTAAGCATTTGCTTCAACTTCTAACACGGTATTGGAGAGTCATGTTGTAATTCATGTGGAATTTCCCATTTAACTCCCATCAAAGACAAAATCCACCTGCATCCGGGCATGTGTGTCTGTGTGAATGTGCCTCTCTCCTCTGTGCTCCATTGACAGAGCAGACACCTTACTACTAATCTCCTGCTGACCTCCCAGCAAACACGGCTGTCTGTGTCAATGTGTTTTGGAAAGAGTGAGCGAACCGGTCTTCAGTTCACTACAGGATATGAGCAATAACAAAATTGAACATTCTGTAAAGTGCACCGCTTCCAGGCATGTATTCTGGGACTCTGTATAAACCATTCAGGCCAGCTGCACTTGGTGATGTTCCGTCAATCAAGGCAAGATGCTAATCTTACAAAAACAAATTTGTTGACCACATTCAGGTGTTGAACAGAAGGTTGCATAGTTCTGTCGTCTGTTAAGAACACTTATAAGGCCAACATATGCAGTTAATGTGCACACATAACAGTAAGAACCATTTTGTGAAAAAGCTCAAGAACTTCCAGATCATCCAGTTGAGAGATTATATGTTTGACCACTACACAACCTGTCAGCTCAGGCCTGGTGCTGCAGCGAATCATGTTTTGGCCAACAAACATGCAATTATTGAATTCTAGCTGTGTGCCCACGTTTCTGTAATTATGAGAAGACCATAATTTCACTAAAAACCAGTGGTCTGAATTAGAACCATACTTTAATAATGTGCAAGACTTTAAGCACAGACATGACTTTACCCAGGGGCTGTTAAAAAGGATTCTAAGGCTTAGTTAATGACACATTCTGTTATTTATCTGGCTCAGAATCAAGTGTGCATTCAGGACTGTGAAGTTTCATACATTTTAATGTTTGAAATAATTTGATAGCCTGTTTAGCATCTCCATTTGTGCGTGCAGACTCAGGAAACATTAAAAGAAAAGAGCAGCACAGCTGGTATTGACACTCATGACTATGACTCATGCCCCCTACAAAACAACATGTGCTGTTTAGCCTGGTTTTACAGAGGTATTAGACAGAAGAACATTGTGCCAACCACCCAGCCGCTAAACAAAGGGAAGTGGCATTTACCGACTTAGGTTGTCGTAGCAAAAAGGGACAAGTCGGGGAAAAGAGAAGGGGAGCAATTTTCATTGAAACTGAAACACCCAAGTTTTCACAACTACCAGCTAATTCTGACTTCCTTTCCAGGCGTGCCCGGTGGTCAGAGTGTTTTAGTTAAAATAAATAAATAAACAAACAAATAAATAAGAAAAGGTTATTGATTTATAGAACTACTGTGAAGTTAGAAACAGCCTGTTCAGGTTTAAGCCAAAGACCTGAATTCTTAAATGACAAGTCAGGATGCAGAGTGGGTTGTGGGCCTGTTTCTTGTGGGTTGCCTCATTATAATAGTAAAACTATGCTTTAATATGTTTTTCTCCCCAGGGCTGAAACTGTTTACAAGATGTATTTTGCATGATGGCAATAAATTTCCTTTTTTGTGTTTTTTTTTTTTCTTATTTTTTTTATGCATATGTATGGCAATACAAGATGCACATGTTTTAGTGTAGCCATTTGTTATTATTGAAATTGCACGTATTAGTACTGCTAATTTTGCTTCTTGGACACCGTTGTTTCCTTCTAGGCCTGTGGTAACAGTGAAAGGTGCATGCCAGAAAGCTGTTTACCATGTTGCAGCAAGAAACACTGACTGTGCCAGATAGTTAATGAAATACAATGAGTGTCTGGCTGTCCTCAGATCCAGCATTCCCAAAACACCCTAATGAGTTTCTGCTTCTCATTTAGTCGCTGTTTGCAACGAGCTGGGCATGATATAATAAAAACAGGTGCATAATTAAAGTTTTCGACAACCACATGCACATGACAGCTCCCCTGAAATGCTATAAACACTCAAATAAGCCAACAAACTTTAATCCCTTGCCAGTCCTCCTATTGAAGTGGCTTTGCAGACACATTTGCTCTGCATGTGGGGGACATTGTTGTTGCTTAGTCTCCTTCACTTTCCTTTGTTCCGCAGCAGTATCAAACTGCATGTGCTTGCGCGTGCACACACACACACACACACACGCACGCACGCACGCACACACACACACACACACACACACACACACACACACACACACACACACACACACACACACACACACACACACACACACACACCAACTGGCCTGAAAGCATTTGAACACGAGAAAGTGGTCATGAAAGTGAGTTTGATTGATGTTTTGCAGTAGTGATTTCTGATGCTAGAGGAGCATGACATTGCGGTGGTGAAAATGCCCCATATGCTGCAAGAAAATTCCATTCTCGGGGTAAACTCATTGACCCTGTCACTGAGTTATTTTTTTTGCTTTTTGCATTACTGTTGGTATTTATTCAGATTTATTCAGTACCTGTACTTCTTGTGTTGTATGTTCTGAAACAGCAGGCGGTTCAAAACTCTGGGTTTGCATAAACCTAATGGCTCATGTCACCCTGTTCAAACCACCCAGGAGCAGAACAAAAGGATAAAGATAAAGAGACACATAGAGAATGAGAGGGAGGGAAGCAGAGGAGTTAAATGATTGCAGAGCTGCTGAACAGAGCGAGAGACCCCAAGACACATCTCACACTCTGAACACGGACCAGACCCAATGGAAGTGAGATTAAATGAACTGTAATGCTGATTCCTGACACACCACAGCCACCCGAGGAAGACGTCACGTATCCATTTTCATCAAAAGGGCCAGCAGCGGTCCGCTCCTCTTTCTTCTTTCACGGCGCACACATGCATTCAGGCGCATATGTGCATACATACACACGACCGAATGTTTGTATGTAGTTGTAGTGCCAGTTCTTGAAATGTTATGGAACAACATCACAGATTTGGAAGGAATATGGGAGTGGAAGCAAACTAGTTTGTTTTTAGTTAGGCTCCTCGGGTGAGTTTCCAGTAAACAGACGTTCTAGGGAAGAAAGACACATGGGCTGAGAGTATAAATATAGATCTTTTTAGTGTTCATCATGGTGTTGGACACTGTCACAGCACTATATATTCAGTTTACAAAATAGTTTTATCTTGAATGGGTCAGTGATATAGTGTGATTCCTGACATTGTGATGAAAAGAAAGAATTGTTGTATTCTTTATATTTTTTTGGCAATTATTTAGACCTGAAATTGACATCGAAACCAAATTTCTGTTAATTGAACAGCCATAATGAGAGTAACTGTGCAAAATTGTGTGTGTCTTTGTGTGAGATGATAAATGAGAGTATGGTCCACTGAGGTTTTGATGGACAAGGGCCTGAAGGCTCTGACTTTGCTGTTACCTCATCCCCCTGAACACTCAACTCATCTGCTTGTCAGACACACACATGCACCAAACGCACACTCTTAAACTCTTTCCCTCCGCACTTTTGGAGACAAATGAAATGTTAAATACGTAAAGATTATTTTCAGGGTCAGGTTTCTGGGCTGTACATCTCTTCACATAAATCATCACAATTTTGAGGTGGGGGCAGGCAGCAAAGAGGCAAACTAGGACGACCTGCCAAGTAACTAAGGAAAGCTTGGCGCCAAAATGGCACTTATTCAGTTTACTTGTTGGAATGCCGTTCTACCTATTTGGCGAATCGAGGTAGTGATGTGATATTGATAGATTCATGGAAGTCTTGAGGTGTTTTTTTTTTTTCCACGGGTGTCTATTTCATTAAGCGTGTTCCTTATCCTTCTTCCTGCCTACACTCTTCTAACAACATCTGTCTGTGTACCTTTGTTTCAGGAGCAAGAGGTCTTCAGTCCCCACCGCTGAGTGGATTCTTGAGCTTCCCCACTTCACTGTCCAGGCCACAAGAGCCCAGACGATTTTGCTGCAAGCAATCTGCCACAGCTGGTCCCACAGTGTCTATAACAGCACGCCAACATCACTCAGCGAAAACCTGCTCAATGAGGTGTACAAACCTCCAGGTAAACAACACACTGCACCACACTTTGCCTCTCCCTCTCACAGGAGACGTCTGCATTCCATTGATGCGACTGATGTTTTTAAAAAGAAAGTAGTCTGAGAACATTAGGCAGCATTACTTTCATCTAAACTCTTGGGCTACATACTAATGAGTTCATCATAATTATTGATTTATTGATATCTCCTTTCTCTTATGAATTGGATTTGGATTTTTGCTGTAGTTCAATGAAACAAAAGATGTTTCTTAGTTCTAATAAATTGTCAAAAGTGATATATGCAGTTGGCTGAAGTTTCAAGATATCAGGCTCCCTTATTGAGATTTACATCTGTTTATCCGGGCTCAGCATTCATCGTGGAGTAATGACACTCCAGACAAATTCTGCAACATTTAAATGCATCATATTACCTGTGGGATTCTTTAATGAGGCTTTTTGATAAAAGTTACCCCTGTTAAAGAAAGAGAGGGTAACCAGAATTTAGTAAAACAGTAGCGTTTCTCATGACGGTAGCATCTGGACAGTCCTCTAGAGGGCCAGGGATTTTCCAAGTCATTAGGATCATGTTGTTTGGTATGCTGTCAGCATTCTCCCTCCGCTGAGCCAGCCAAGCTACCTTTTTCAGTGTTGTGAGGCCGCCAAAATTTATGAAACTGGTCTCCCGTGGAGTGAAGTCAAATATTCCTCTCCCCTCGCTCTGCCTTTCTCCTGGAGCAGGATTTGAAACGAGCATGGAGAAACAATTGCACATCTGGTCCGTGTGCTGGCAGTTCAGAAAAAGAGCAGTGGGAAAAAATAACCAAGGGGAATAGGTGATGTGTTGTGTAAGTATTATGTTTTGTGGGGAAAAATTCAGCAATAATTCCTATGATATAACCAAATATTTCTAGTGTGCTATCTGCTTTATAAATTGTGGTGACACTCATAGTGCTTTAGGAAGATGTTAGCTTTCCCGATCCCTTTCAATCTTCAGAGTGACAGCTTAAGTGGAGGAAAAATGGAAAATGAGGAAACGTAAGAAGAGAGGAGTGAGTGAAGTCTGCAGAGTAAACTGTTGAAGACTCGGTACGCTATAGCGCTCACTCAGTGAAACCTTGCTTAATCGCTTTGGTTACTGTGGGCGCTGTGGTCCTCCACATGGTAACGTCATGATGGGACCATACTGGCACTGTGCAGGCCTTCTCTTTCACTCAACAGCTTCCCCTTGCTTTTACGTACATCCCTAATTCAGCTATTTTTAACACGATCTTCACTAATTTCTATTATGGCATCTTTTATACAAATTCTAAGGAACTTCAAGCTTAATGGTTTGCATGATGCCGCTCTTCTGGTCCTCCATGTAGTAAATGTGTTTGCAGTCTTAGAAGTGGCTTTGGCTCGCTGCAACTCTTTGTGGTGAAGGAAAGGAATCTGTTTTAATGCTTAAAATATTTAGATCCTGTCCGTTCTGCTTAAAGTCTTGGGCTTATTTGTTCACCCACGAGCAACCATGAGGCCATTACCCAGACAGAATCCACACCTGCACGTACATGATGTTGAACATGCAAAAAGGACAAAACTGCTCATTTTGAACACATGCTTTTTCTCATTTCTTCAGGAATTCCTCTCATCTGTCCTTTGATGTTGAAATGGCTTTCAATAGTCAAAGGTGTTTCATATCGGTCTTCGATGATAACACAGATGGTCAGTGTCCTTCACCGGGCTGCTGTTGGTGAAAAAGATTGCATTCTCTGTCCAAATTTCCTTAGAAGAACATTTTAGTTGTAATTTTAATCCTCTGACAGACTGTAAAATGTTCTTCAAACTCTTTGACTCCAAGTGCAACAGAAGTCGCTGTGGCTGTAACTGCTTGGACATCAGCTGACTTTTCTGCTCACTGGCAGCTGCAGTGTTACCCCCACAAACAGTGAGTGCTCCCTAGTCTGCTTTTTGGCCTCCAAGGCCAGAGGTGATTAAGTGAAATTAAACTGTGAAATCATATTTTCCGACAGGATCAGATGTTGTCAGTCTCTGCCTTCAACATGACAGCTCGGTTTGTCATGCAACTGTCTTATTTCCAGCGTTGCTCTTGTCAGCCCAGCCCAGACATGGGTTTTCTGTGGTGACGCATCCATCCACTATTCTTTTTTTTATATTCAAGTGAACCTCATATTATTGTTGACTGGATGTTCAGAAGCAAACAGTTTTTTTTTATTTTCATCTACTCTTATTTAATTTAAGTACTTAATCTTTCCTGAAAAAAACATTGTTACTTATCAATAATCTCCCAGTCTTACGTTTTCTTTTCTTCTTTCAGAATGATCTTGTGGTCTGTAGTAGTGTTCATAGTATAGTAGTAGCAGTAGCTGTAATTGTAGTTGAGAGGAATTCCTGCCCACAACTGTTTTTAGCAACTGCTAACCTCAGTTTCTGAAACACTCACTGACCGCAGTGACCTCCCACACATTCGTACGTGAGAATAGCGTACAGTCCTATGCGCAGTTTACTATCTGTCTGACGTGGACACATTTTCTCATTGTGTATTTGTCAGTGGATGCTATCACCAAATATGGAATATTCAGCGATTAGTGTAGATTAGCCGATATTTTTATGCTTATTTTTAATATTATTTAATAATTATTGTCTATCACGGATGCTGCTTGGGTAGAAATGTTAAGAAAAAATATTTATTTTAGGGAAATTTCTCAGTGAAAAAAGTACAGTAGGTAAAGTAAATCTTGTTAAATTTACCATACCACAATGACAGCCACACAATTTTAAATTTATTACCTTATGGATAAGGAAATAGAGGCTTGAGGATACTCTTTCACTCATTTTTCTGATTTAGTTGTTGTGGGAAATGTTTCACTTTGAAAGACACAGGATCAAGGTGAGCTTAAATCTGCAGAAAATTGGCATTTCCACCCGTGAGTGCATTTAGCCTCCCAGCAGCTATCACAGCTGGTTTTGTGGCCAAAGAGCTCTGTGGTGGTCTCCACTGGAGTGGAGAATGTGGGGGAGGTCGGCCTGGTAGAGGTTGGTTATTGGTGGTTACCAGACGTGCTCTAGAAGATTACTGGGTGATATATGAGCTGTGACATAACTTTAGCCTGACAGATATAGGTGTGAAAGAACATAGAAAAAGGAAAAGAGAGAGTGAACATTATAATGAGCAGAAGGAAACATGAAAGAGAGAAGGAAAAAAGAGGAATGGCTAAAGTTGTAAAAAGTAAGGACTAAGATTGAAGATGAAGGTCGAAATCTGGTGCAGAAATGCATTGACCAGTGGTGCTTCTATATTAAAACCAGCTTTTCCCACTAAATTGCAGATCATATTATTAATCTGGCCTACGACTTTCCTCACACACAAATACAATTAATCTGAATATATATACTGATGCCTGCCTACCTCCGTCATTGGCAAATGGTATGTGTACTCCTGAACTCATACCATACGATCCCATTTAAGGTAAATGACGGCAAGAATGTTTTGATATAGTGAGCATATGCTCTCACTGCATAGCGACTGGAAGCATGTTGATAATAATAGCCATGGACTTATCCTCTCACTCATAACAGTATCATTATTAAAACAAGGCTTTTGTTTATACAAGTTTTCCCTGCACACAATGGGGGATGGGACAGTCGCAGGGAACCAAAAGAGAAAAAGATGCAGAGGTACACACTCTTCAAGGTTACGTCAGGGAGCCTTTCCTTTACACTGATATTTCTCATTGCTTGGAAACAAATGCAGGCTGTTTAAAGACCATGTCAACAACTGTTTTTACACGCTTTTGCACTGCATGAAAAAGGCTGCTCCTGTCATGGCCAGCAGTCCACATCCCTGTGATCCAACTGCCTCCGAGAGCACGGGTCTGACGCAAATCCCCCTGTGACACTGTGGTATAATAAGTGTTGGTAATAGCTCTGTGTTATTGGAGGGGTGCAAAAGCATCCATTTTATATCAGTCCGTCTCATCCATAAACCATCTTTGGTGAATTGTCTAGTACCAAAAATAATTTGCGATCACATTTCCCTCCCTTTTGCCCTTCTCGGTGTGGCTGTCTTTCAGCCTTAATGCAGCTGTTGGTAGCAGCAGGGGATAATATTGTCCTCTGTTCAAGTTTCCACTGTTTTCCTATGCAGGTTTTGGCTGGCACAAGCAATTCTGATGTGCCCCATCTATTAATCAAAGCTAGCCAGAAGAATGTAGAGCTTTGCTATGTCATATAATTGGCTCATGCGCTGTTATTCTATTATTCCACAATCACTGTGAAGGAAGACCGAAAGCCTTCTTTCATGGTCTGGGAATTGTCGCAAATGTCAGGACAGAGATGGGAAGTTTAATGAAAACTCTGAGATGTGTTTTTCAGTATGGCCCCTTCTCTCAACCAAGTATCCACATTTCTTTGAAGAAGTGACTCGCTGGTCTGAGGGAAATGTCTGCCTGTCTTCTTGTCTCCTCACAGATTGACATCAGGACAGGAAGAAAGCGGGAGGGTAGGAAAAGAATGAGGGCTGTTTCATCCATATGTAGCCTTATTTCTGACATTAAAAACACGTTGTGTCAGCATCAGAGAACTGATAAATAAATCTTGGGTGGAACTTGAGACGACTCTTGTCAGTGAAAACTTCAATGAGCTACAGACGGCCCTTGCTTCACTTCTGGCAGATTGCGATGATGTTTTAAGTCAATCCAGACTTGGGCCTTCCTCTTTTCTTTTGTCTTGCTGCTTTCTGTTTTTTGTCTGTCGCTTACTTCACTGCAGAGTTAATGAGAGACGCCCGCGCTCAATGCAAAACAGAAGTTGTTGTACGGTGTTGTCCCAGCAGCGGACATCAGATTACATGGGTATTTATAGTATTTTGAACAGGATGATAGAAACACAAAAGGCCTGAGGACCAGTGCTCTGTCAAACAGCAGCCCAGGTTGTCTCAACACTTTCACCAAACAACGCTTTTCAAAAGTGCTCACAGATTAAAAAGAAACAACATGCATAGTTACTGATCAGGGGATGTGGAGGGGTTTTTTTAAATATATTTTACCATGATTTGTCATTCAACATCTCCCCTTTCTTTGCACTGTCCACTGCCTATGCCAAAAAATTGTTTAAAAGAAATCAGAAGTCATCTGAGAGTATGCCAAGGATTTTCTCCCCCCCCTCTTTGTTTGAAATATTGCCCATTTTGCTGTCATGGGAAATAAGATGTGATTCCACACATGTTGCAGAACATGGCTGTTTCTCAGAATGAATCTAGGAGCCTGAGTTTCACGCCCAACGTTTGGTTTTGGCTTTTTCATTGCGATGTGAATCACTGATGACTTCTCAGAGGCCACCTACTGCTGCAACTATCACACTACTGGCAGAATATATGAGTGGAATTAGCTAAGTGATCTCAAAATTTAGCACAAGGTAGCTGGTTGTGCATAAAATAATATAGGAAAACAATGTAATGAAATCAAGATAGACTGAATAAAGTTTAGGTAGGTTGTAAATTGTTGCAGGTATTCTTTTTGCTTCTGATGATTATATATACACAGGTATAATGAATTATTTAATCAGATAAATGGATAAATCAATTCAAACCACAACTCTGAAACATTAATCCAACTGCTCTGCAAGTCAAATTGGCTTTGAAGCACCCAAAGCACTTCTGACTGCTATGAATGCCCTGAATTAATGACAGGCCCAAACAAATCTGTTTGTATTTATAGAGTATCATCTGGTAGCATCTACAGAGCTGACTGCCTGCTGTTACGCCAACCGTCCCATCACACAGTGGTGACTAGTGCCGACTGAGCACATAGCTGCACGTCACACGGCCGTAAATTTCCATTGCAACTCCCATTGAAGTGCCTCAGCAGCACCAAAACCCCAGTCACGTCTTGACTACCACCACACGCAGACAGCTAGCCTCTGCTGAGATGACACATAAATGCTAATTTTGCAGGATTACTGATAAACTAAAACTTACTGCTTGCTTTCTCTGTTTCAGTGTACAATAAGGGAAGAGGTAAGAAGGTAGAAAGCAAAGAGGCCGGCAGAGAGAGCATTCTGAACTACGATTTACCGATGAACAAGTTGAAAGGCATCGATAGCTGTGGTCTATAGTTCTACTCATTCAGAAATAATCTTACCAAAGTTGATTGCCTTTTCAGATGTATTTACACTGCGCACTCTGTTAGAGCATGTTTCCTTGTCTCATCCTTTTTTCAGTTGATGTTTTTCACCCTTTCTCTCAATTTTGCTTTGCTCCCCTTTTTTTAACAGTCTTCCAAGCCCTGTGCCTTGGCCCCTTAGTGCGTGTTATCCAAATTGCTTCCGTCTGATGACTTCTTAATTGTGTTAATTTGGTGGCAGCATTGAGAACCAAGCCCTCAATGTTCAGAGAACATGTGTCACTGTTTTAGTGGGCAAATTGAAAGGCACGCAGCACCTGGAGAGGATGGTAATCATCAAAATTGGACTTCCAGCCTCCGTTACCACCAGCACTTTGGCCCCATCATTGTCTCTATACAGACAGCCCCAAGCGACGTGCCCCACTTCATGTCCCACTGCTCCAAAAGCCTTCATATTTCTTTTTACACTCGCAAATACAACATAAAGTTCCAGTTCCTGTTACATTTATCTAAAAACAAAGTCTCTTTCCTGTCCCGCTGTCTCTGCATGACTTCTTATTTTTTGCTCCGCATCAGTAATAGGCGAGGTGCCAGCAGAACTTCTCCTTCTCATCCTTTCCTGACTTTAGAGAGACAGTTATTGTTTCTGCAGCAGCACTTAAAGGCTCAGCTGGCTGCTTTCAGTCTACCCATCCCTTCTACCTCTTTTTTGTTAGCCCACAGGTTTTAGAGACCCCTTTGCACTTTAGATTTTATATCTTTCCGTCTATGGATTTTTACCTGTCCATTAATGTTTGGCAACACTGTTTGTTCTCTTGTGAGCTGATGATTAATAGATATGAAACTGCTCTCTAATGCATTAATACGTAGACTGGCTTTCTTAAAAGTTCTTACAGCCCTTCCTTTACCAGTGTTTCAACATCACTTCACCTTGTTTTAACTCCACTGAGTACTGCATTTAGTTATTCCTTTCAAAATATCTTGATATCTTATGTTACAATGTAACTTTATCTTTTTTCATGTTACTAAAACGGTTTTTAAAAGTTGGTTTACCTGACCTAGCATACAACTTTCACATACCATTCCTCAAAGCCATCACTGAGGGACATGTTGGAATGTGTAAAACATGGCTTTCAACTCTGCAGATGTCTCTCTCTCTCTCTTTCTCTCTCTCTCTCTCTCTCTCTCTCT
>BJFM01000757.1:35863-54847 GCA_016586285.1 Arothron firmamentum | reverse complement strand
TGCCTGTGCGCGCGCAGGTCCACTCATCGCTGCGGCTATAATTTTTCCTTTAGCGCTAAAAAAAATGGTCACTGGATCTGGATATCTGTTCTCAGAGATAGTCTGTTCTTTGAGGATTGATCCGTCATGGTGTTTTTAGATTTACTGAGAACATTTAATGCAGCCAAATGTCTGGTCCAAAGCTTTTATGGCAAATGTATGGAAGTTATACTTTTCTTCTCAGATGGGAAGCCTTTATGGAGCTGAATGTGGTGCCCATTTTGTTTTCCAGCTGTGCATGTGATATTGGATTGTGGAGTTGTGGATGTGCATTTATGTATCCATGTACGACCATGCAAAAATGTTTAGTTCAAACTTTTTTTTTGACTTAATAGCTTTAAATGTATATTTCTGACAGGATTAAATGCTAATAAACTGCCTTCTTACAATTCTGATAAGACAAGAGCAGGAACCAGACAGCAGGAGACAGAGCTTTGCTCTGTTTGACCTGCAGCTGTATTAGGTAGCAGGCAGGGAGACAGAGGGAGTGTTATTAACGTTCCCATCTTCCATCTGGTGTGATCGAGGGCCTCTCAGACAGCAGGTGAAGAGGTTGCTGGGTAATTTGTCTGAGAGAGGGACAAGAGGGAAGTCAGCGGTTAGGGATTTTAGCAATTTCCAGTAATTTCCATGGTTAAATACAGCGTGTGTGTGCGTCCGTGTGTGTGTGTGTGTGTGTGTGTGTGTGTGTGTGTGTGTGTTTGTCTGTGTCTGTGTGTCTGTGTGTGTGTGTGTGTGTACTGTGAGTGTTGGCTGCCACCACACTCCCCGTTTCATAACTGCCTGTAAGCGGTTACTTGTTTAAGGTTAAAATGATGTTATTGTTGCGCACAACACCAGCGGATTTTGTGAATACCCTATAAAACTTCAGATAGAGCTGATTACACTGAAGGGACTGAGAAAGGGAGCTGAGGTTGATGACCACTAGTGTTTTTATAATGTCAGGAGCTGATACAAATTTACAATCATTCTTTGTGCATTTGTGCCCAGTATTTAGCTTATTTTCCTATTTAAGAAAGTCCTTTTGTTCCACTTTTGAGATTTGCTGTGAGAGCCAGTAAGATATTTTTGACAGACAAAAGCTCCACAGATTTTTAAACTTAGTCCAACTGCCTTTGCAGAAAATGATGTGTTATCACTAAAAGAGGGGAATATTCTTAAAGCTTTATTGGAACAGGTGATGTAAGAATTTAATGTGATTCCCCTGCCTAGTCCAACTCACTGGAATAACCTAGCATGTGATGGATGGATTTTTCTTTTCTGTAACAACAGGCGGTTTGGAACAAGACTCAATCTTTGCAGTATGGTTTAGCCATCCAGCTATTTCTTCCTCCTCCTCCTCCTCCTTCTCTTATGTGCTTGAAATAGCCTCTCATCATCAAACTAACATTTCCGTATCACCATAGCGGGTATGTAAATGTGCCGACTGCTTCACTGGCAGGCAGATGATTCTTCCACATTCGGCTGGCTTTAAGGGAAATAATTATAGTGAAGATGTGCTGTTATGCTGGTGTTAGCTGAATAGTAGTTGACACTAAGCTGGATACTGTTTTAACTGTCTTGGATATCTTTTTGGAGTAATATATCCTATTCTATCGGACTGTTTCTTGTATTCCTAGCAAAACCTGTAAACTAACATAAAATGTTGAAGTAATTGTCTGTGTTTTGGACAACCGTTTAGACAACCACTTTACAATGCATGGGATTCTAGCTCTAATATTGTGGTTTCTACGCAGCCATATAAAACAGTATTCTTGGGTTTCATTACTTAGTGCAGTGTGTCCAAACCTCCATTGATATCCTGTCCTTCTTGTCACAGAAGACTCTCTAACATCCTGTAAATGTTCCTCAAAATGTGCGCCTTGTAAGTTTCACGCCCTCTCAGTTCAGATCATTTTGGATTTGGAGAGATGTTTGGTGATACCCTACAAATGTTTTAAACCTTACCATATAGTGGTAAGGTTTAAAAGTTTTGGTTTTTAGGTTCCTAATCATGTGAGCATGCAGCATCCTCTGGCTGCTGTTGATGATATCGTGTTTTAAATTGTTAAAATTTCAGCAAAATGATGTGAAGCTATATGAGGTCAAGAGCAATTATAGGCCAAACAAGTGTTTGACAAATACACGGCAGCGGTGTTTAAACCTGTGCAACTGCACTTCATTTTCACTTTGCTTTTTGTTTTTTATTAGGTGCGAAGTCTCTGGGCTCGTCACCGACCCTTGAGGGTTCAGTCCAAAACTTGGAGCTGAAGTTCTGCAGCCGTGCGATGGTTAAATGTGCCTCGGGAACCGTGGGAGCTGTAAAAGTGTGCGCCAGGACCCCAGGTGTGTGCAGCTGTGCCCTGTTTAAAATTTTACTGCCTGTGTAGGAGGGAGTGAGAGAGACCGACTAGACTCTTCTTTTACTTAAAAAAAAAAAAAAATTATCCATTTACACACTCTGCTTTGTCTCTCCCTTCCCCTTCTCCCACTCAGTCTTTATCTAGATTTTTTTTTCCAGCTGTGTGATCCAGTTGCGGGTTTCTCCTGGGGCCTGTCATTGGTCCCTGGCCATGTTTTTGATGGCAAGGATGTTATTGGAGCTAGTGTAGTGCACAGGTCATAAGGTCAAATGTGACAGTGTTTGGTGGATTATACAGTAGAATACATGAATGCATATCATTATCCATACTAACATGCAAAGAAGAAAAGAGATGCAAAAATAATATCTACATGGTGTAAAAAATGTCTTTAAGCAATGTATTAATTTATCTTAACTCTTGTGTCTTAGGCCTGGGAGAGGGGGTTAAGGAGAAGCTTGTGCCCCTGATCCAGGGCCCATCTGATACCAAGGAACTCCATATGAGCCGCTGGCTCAATGAGATCCGTAAACCTGAATCTCTGCTGGCTCCTGACCTGCTGGCCTTTTCTGTTCAGGTCCCTTCACAGGGAGATGACTGTCGGAACTCAGGTACCCTCTTCTCCTCTCTCTTCTCCTCTCCCTCCTTCTATTTTGAAAGTTAATTTTTTGCCCTTGCTTGTCATTTCTTGAGGTGTTACTTGGATTCCATTTCAGTTATTCTAGTGCAAAAATCTTGATTTGTTTAGCTTGTATAGGTCAGGAAATGCCCCCTTTCAGCCACTTGTTAAGTAAAGAGGATAAGTATTTCCCTTTTGGAGAAGGCTGGCAGCTCTTCGTCTCTTTACAAACAGCACATTTTCTAAACAGCAGTTCTTCTCTGTCAGTGCCGTGCTGAGCTGACTAAAAACAGCTAGCCTCTCGGGGTTTGCTGATGAGGCTATGCTGATGTCAGGTTGCAATTTTGATTGCGTCCTTCGACCACATATTATATTTCACGTGTCAGTGCGTGAGTGTGTAGGCATGTGTATTTAGAGGGGGCGTGTGAGATTGTTCAGTAGCCTTTCCAAAGTACTAAACATGCAATTCAAATTCCACAGCTAGAGCACTGTAGGGCTTGATTTACTAAGTTAGACATTTAATGGCTACAACTGTGTGTATCTCGTGTCTGCAGCAGTAGCCAGGTATGTCCTCATCTATTGATCATGGGCTCCAGTGTTCTTTCATGCAGAAATTTGTCCTGCTGTGCTTTCTTCCATCAGTATTAATATGTCATCACTAACATTTCCCTCCCAACTGCATTTTTATAAATTGTTCTCCTACCAGGCAGATTTGTCTGCCCCTCCGGAAAGATTGGAAACTCCTTAATAATGATGTATTTTACAGTGTTTTTCATGCCGTGGCTTTCAGTTGCTCTCAACTATGTAAACAGCCCCTCAAAATACACATGGCCTTTTATCTGCCTCCCTCTTGCAGCCCAGCTACATATAGAAGAAAACCTGGGCTGACAGGGTAAAACAATACACCTCCAGTATTTGTTTTCAGACTTACCTACGGAGTCACAACTGTACATCACTTTTAACGCAGGACTACAGAGATCCGTTTTGTGGCCATTGCATGTGAAAACTAGGCCCTGAATCATTTCTGGCCCCTGAGCCTTAAACATGTCAGCACTGAGAGGGCAATAGAGCTTGTGTCTGGTGATTTTAGATTGTAAGTGGAAAATGCAGCTGTAGCTCTGGGGTGCACTGAAGTCAGGAGATAAGTACGGTTTAGAGACAGTAGGTTTGAGAGGTCATTGTCGAACAGGAATTTCATTGCTGTTTAACTGACACTCAGTCAGTCACTGCCAGGTTGCTCCTCAGCACATTGTTATAAATTGAGAATATAAGACAGAGACAATCTTTCAAAGGCAACTCAGTGGATAAAAGTGAACATTATCATAGATTCAATTAATTGGAGGAGTGAGAGAGATTTGATTTTAAAAGCCACATTGTATTTCTGACATGGCTCAACTCCGTATAGTCTCACAGAGTCAGATATTTTTAGGAACTCTTGTAAAATCGTATTTAGTGCACAGCCTCAGACTATTACTTTGATTTAGAGCTCGTATTATTTCAGCAAAGCTATGGCTCATAAAGATGGTGCATATTTTTGAATATTAAAACCTGATCCAAACACAAACCAGAAGACAAAGAGGAAGTGAAATGGGGGGAGGAAAAAAAAAGATGATGAAGGTGAAAGGGTACCTCACTCCCAGAAGCCCTGGATATATCTCCTGCAGATGTGGAGCAATACTTTTCATCACTACCTCCAAACGAACCCCCTTTTTCTCTCCCTCTGGGTCATTGTTTATTTCTTTCCTTGCTTTGTTTTTCAATCTGTCAGCGTCAAATTTTACTTATTTTACCAGGATTAGACTTAACAACTGATAAATGCTTGTTGTAGTATAAAACATATTAGGTATGTTACTGCTGTTAAGTTCAAAGAAACTTTTTTCCTCCATGTATTCTGTGAAATTTATTTAGCATTCTTTACTATACGAAAGTAAATTAGTACAATCAAGCTTGATTGAATATCAAGTAAATGAATGCTTCAGACTGGATAATTTTATAATATCTTCTTAGGTTAGTCCATTGATTGAGATACACACATGCACACACAATCTGTCTTCGGGTCTTTGAGTGGGTGTTTTGTTCTGTTCAGCCCGACATCAAAGGTCAGTCCGCATGTCCCATGTCCCTGCTGTCATCCGAAAGGTTGACTGGAGGAGTGTTAAAGCCATCCTAATGAAATGATGGATGCAACGCCTCTGTCAGCCAGAGATGAAAGGTGTAATAGCACCACTCTAAATGGGCTTCACCATTTGTTCCCATAGGACCAACTTAGAGGCTCAGCGCTTTGTGATCGTGACATTTCTGAATTGTTGGAACACTTGGCCTTGGCATCAAACACATTTTATTCCTCCCATGTGGTTCTGTTGATTCCATTTAGTGGATTCTTAAAGTGTGATTATTACACATTGAGTGGCAGACTTGGGTAACGGCCTTAGCGAAAATCTTTACACCATAAACATACTGAAAACATTAAGGTGTAATGGTCTGTAATCAACTTTTATATTTGATTTTACATTTGATTAGTGACTTCTGGTTTAGTTGGGATGAATTGGATGCACAATGGTCTTGTGGGAATGAACTGACAACTTTTCAAACATATTTATTTGAGGACGTAGTACTTGGACATCAGGGTTCCCTGGATGGAGTCACTGAAGCGCGGTGCTTCCAAACACAGGTTTTCATGCTTTGCTGTGCGATAGACTACTGTTGAGTATACATTGAGAAAAGCCTTGCCTTTACTTTTTCCCAACGGGTCATGTATGAGTGATCTCTGTGCTGTCTCATTTGGTAGAGGATGTGACAGGCTCTGGAAATTGCCAGCACTTTCCCTATGGATCTTTTAATTCATCCCAGAAGGCAATTCTCCCATGTCTTCCATTTCTCCCCTTTTAGCAGCTGAGCAAATCTTGCCCTTTCTGTTTAATTTTGCCACTACACATCTTGGCACAATCTTGCAAGAATAAAACACAGTAAATATAACAACCTTTAATGCACCATCTTGTATTTTGACGACAGTTTTGATTTATGTTTAATTTTTTTCTCCTATGTTGCTGTGTAACATAAAATTAATCCATGTAGGTTGAAATAAATCCTAGTGTGACATCTGCTTTCTGTCTAATTGTTTGCCCCTAAATTTAAATTCCAATTCATGTAAAGAAAAGATGAAATTATTTGGCTGTCCACTGGTATTGGGGAAGTCTCTTGGTACAACTGGTACAACTCTTGCTTATCCAGACTATCATGTTTTCATTTAACAGAGCTGGGGTTTGAACATTCTAATGAATTAAACACAATTAAAGACATGGGCGCTGCTTCGAAATTCCTTTCTTTACAGATCCAAAAGCAATTAGTGATTTCATATCTTGTTCTTTATTGTTTGCATCACAAAGTCCCAGATGATTTCTGTTAATTGAGAAGTCGTTCCAGATGGGCTTGCAGCCTACGACCTTTTTTTTTTCCCTTGGCAGTGGCTACTACCCTTCGTTTTCATCTGCAAACATGTTTCACATGCTGTCATTGAATAGTGAGCCATCCGTGATATTTTTACATAACATGAAAAAAGAAAGCATGAAACGTGGAAGAACTTGTGACAGCTCTAAGACAAATTGCACTTGTGGAAAACAACAGATGAAGCAGTTGATTATAAGAAAATATAAAAACAGGGAACATTCTGGACTGGCTGTCTGGAGGGTGCAGGTTAGAGCCAGTAACCAAACTGGGACGGATGATCTGTATTTGTTATTATGACAGTATACATTTTTTGTGCATTTTTTCAGAGCAGAGCAATGGATCATGTGACCTGAGGACCTTGGCAGTGTTATTCAAACTGATTGTGAGGGCTTCACCAAGCGTTAATTATCTGTGTACTCAAGGGACAACTTGATCATTTTGCTCCCTGGACAGTGGCTGGCTGGCTGGTTCGTCTTGGCTTGATCTTGGGCCTGTCACTGCTGATGGATGGGGAAGACTAAAGGGGCTTTGGAGGGGTCCAGACGGGTAGAGGGCGAGAGGGCATGCGAGAGGCATGGAATTTATGCTGAATCTCATGGCAAGCGACAGTCCGCAGGTGTCCCCCCCCCCCATTCCTCGACTGCACCAGAGGAGGAGGGAGCAACAAGTCGGGTGGGCTTTATGATCATAGAAAAGACTAAAAGAAAGGGAGAAGGAGAGAGGGGGAAAGCATGTGTTTTCCCCAGGCACGCCAGCAGCTGCGAGACAATGATTTATGCTTTTCTCAGAACTCTGGGATCTCAAAATGTTACATTTAATCAAGCACACTGAGAGGAGAGCAAATGTTAAAGATGTTCCCTATAAAGCTCTGCAGTTTTGATCTCTTTACCATACCATGGGAGCTGTGGGAATGAGGGAACAAAGTGATCTTTAATCTTAATTTAAACATATTGGAGAGAAGCTACATGGAATTAGTCCTTGGAGAATTCCTCTGGTGCAGTAACCCCAAACATATTTACTCTTCTAACAGATTAGGGTTGTTTACTTACTATTTAACCTTAGAGATTTCTGTAATATGCAGATAGGAGGAGTCTTAATATTTACACAGTGTTAAATACAGTTTAGTAGAGCCATTATTGTGTGTGTCAGGGTGTTTCTGTCCTGTGATAGAAGACCTGTCTGCAGCAGTCAGAAACAGGTGGGGTCAGGGTCTGCATGCCCAAATGACTAATGAGAGCAGGTGGGAACGAAGCGCCACCTCACTTTGATCTGTCAGTTTTGCACCGAACACATAAATGTGCTCACTGAATGGTGCATGCACACACACAGAAACATGCATAGAAACACTTACGACATATGGTCTGCTGGTCTCCTGGCCTCTGCCCTGAAACCGTACCCTTTCAATGGGTTGCACTAACGCCATGGATGGGGTGTGAACTTTGGGATCTCCCTTGGTAGCCTCTTCCATTACAGTCTTTCAAAGGCCTGCTATACATTCAATTGTCCATCTATCATGCTCCTTTTCCCTCCTTTGCATGTGTTCTTTCACTCCATTGAGTGTTAAATCAACAGTCGGATTTTGTCTCAGGCAGAAGCTTGATGGCTTTAAGCTGCTGCTCTGAATATTCTCTGCTTGATACCCTTCAGTAAAAAGTGGCACTAAAAATACATTTACTGTTCAACCTTGTGAGATAACAAAGCAGCTAATATGCTTGAAGAAATTGGCAACTTTTGCATGTTTTGAGTCCTGCATTTTTTTTAATACAAGGCATATTGAAGTGGTACCCCTCCATTAATGCTCACATTATGCTTCAGGTGCATGAAAGCAGTGCATGAAGGTTTGTTTATTTGTTTAAGAAACCTTGAACTTCCTCAAGGACCTGTTTAATCTTCAAGGCAGCCGTTCTCATCATCTCTTGTCAGTCAGTGTGTGTGTGAAACAGAGCAGGTAATGTGGAGATTAGACCCGAGGGAACCCACTCAGAGCTGGCTATTGAGGTCAATCATGGCCCATTACTGGAGCTGTTCATCTGTGAAGTGCTGGGCTACTTAGACCACTCTCACAGTGCTTAAAGCCTGGCTGGAGTGTGAGGCTGAGGGGCAGGGGGCAGAGATTGGGTACAAGAGCATAAGAGCTGAGACTGGGGACAAGTCTGGGCTGGAGTGTGACTTGGACTAAAGCTGCTGCTCAGGCTAACCTCTGCTCTTATGAATTAAAACAGCTTCCTGTAGCTTTTTAGCAGAGACTTTTTCATTCTTTCTCAAGTTCAATTAGTTTTAGTAGCAAATGAAAAATTACCAATGGTTTTGGAATTGTTCTCAGAACGGAGAATAGATGAGAGTAAACGACACTTTAATGATCATGCAGGAAAATGGTCATAGCAACAGTAAAGTACAATAACAGAACGCACCAAACACTGAAAAAAAAAAAATCATTGTCAGTGACAAGTACGGCCATTTATTATGCATTAAAAGGTGATTGAAACAAAGCTGGGACATTTACTGGTGTAGGTTGCCAGGAACCTGGCACAGAATACAGCTCAGTGGTCGCTGTTTTTCCTGATGTTTGTTGTAGGCCTAAACCGACATAGTGGTGTGTAAGTCAGTCCGAATTAAAGATTTAGCCTGGGAGTGTAAAGGGAGGTCATTTTGGGTCACCGCTGTTTCACTTCTAAGATTTTTCATTTAGGTAAGACATGAAGAGAAAAGTAATTAGACTTTTTCACACCATATGGAAGTGGGGACGGCATTAGCTCAGTACCTTCTGTAAGGTGAACCCGGCAAAGACCTAATAATGCTCTTTCATCACATTTGTTGTGAACTTTCCCATTTTAATATGCAGTTTAACTGTTTAAATGTTTTTCACAGCATGTATATGAGCAGTTACAGGTCAGCTCACGTCATAGTTTTGACAAACCTCATGGCAATGCACTTGAAATTCTATGGACATTTGAACTGAGACAACACCTTAAGTACTGTCTTCTTCTTTAGGGATTAGATTAGAATAGATGCTTGCGCTTTGATACTGAACAGCTGGAATATAATGATTCAGCATGTTAGCTGCTGGGTGTAATGTAATGTGTTCATTGTCAGTAATGAACCTAACAGAAGACTTAAACACACGAGTCATTTAAAGTTCCATTTAAAGTAGTCAAACTAGTTTATCATCTGTGATTCTTTATTCATCATTAGTAAGTGAGGAATAAAATCAGAACAAGAGTTTTCAGTTGAAAAGCAGGGACACAGCGTGACATACATGCTGTAAATATAAGAGGGTGTGCTAAAGTGGACGGAAGTAATCCTTTGCTCATTGGTAGGATACGAGTTCTTTGCACTTTCTTCAGCGCTGGGCTGAGTGAAGGGGTGGAGGAGGTCAATTTAGTTAACCTTATCTAATTGAATGTTGTCACTGGATCAAAGGTCGCCACATTCCTCACAGTCGGATCAAACGTCACACAGCACAATCAAAACAATTGGCTGCCCCAGATCACCTAATCAGGGGCTTGGAGCTTTATTCTCACAAATTAGAGGGGATAATGTCCAGACTGACTGTAGAGGGCCAGAATTAAACTACTTTAGATTCAGCCACATAGATGTATTTCATACACTTGTCTGAAACTGTGATGCTTTTATATGAAGTAATTGAACATATTTTGATTCAACTGGCTTTTTTTTTTTTTAAATGAGTTATATTAGTAGCTCTTGCCCTTCATTTTCATTTCCCAGCTTCTTAAAAACCACCAGACATACTGAGACAAGCTGTGGTTTAGCAGTTTTCCTTTGCTACAGAATTTTCCTCTCCATCCCTGTATTTGCTGACAGAGACTGACATTATTATTAGTAATTTGGTGTTGCCTCCACATCAAGCCCTTTTTATACAACCACAGTTTATCACTCTCATTGTCAGTCGGTGAGCCACACTCGGGCCTTTCATCTCTCATCACTGCCGTGCCAGCTACGAGGGAAATCAGCCGCCACCTCCTCATGCCATAAGATTCTGGTTACTGATTCATTCTCTGCCCAAATTGTAACAGTAAAACTGCGCTGAAGTCGGCTGGAGTTCTGTGCCAGTAGCCAAACCGATATGTGTCTCGCTGCTTGAGTGCCCATCAGAAAACACACGATGGACGTGGGAAGGGGATGAGAGGCCATTAGCTTCTTCACAGCTCAGCTGCCGTGGTGCACCTCCCTCTCACCATGCCCGTCCCTCTTCTGTTCCCCCTTCACTCCCTCCACTTTACTCTTGTTCTCCACTCCACAAGCATTTTCCCAGGCTACACTGCTGACTAAATGAGCATGCACACAGTGGGCAAAACCTTATTCCACAAAACTGCAGTCAGCATTAGTTTTTAAATCAAAGCGGGATGCATGTAATTGGCCCAACCACAGTCACACAGAGAAGCGGGAGTGGTGAGACCAAAGACATGAAAATGTATAATAAGATTAGTTGAAAGACATTATGGATTTGAGAAGGACACAAACCCTTGTACACGCCTTTTGATGCTGATGCAGTGGTTTTTGAGCAGAGCTCAGTATGAAGACGTAATTAATCAAACTTATTTAGCTTGTGATAGTTGTTGGCCTGTGATGCAGCTATGGGCAGGATAGTGGTGACAGCGGGAGAGATTTCTCACAATTCTCACAGAATTAAAAAAAAAAAAGAAAAAAAAAAAGAAAAAGCCAAAGTAATTAACAGAATCAGCCAGTAGGAACCAGACCCAAGGGGAGGAGGGGATTTAGTGAGGCTCAGTCAAGAATGGAATGTGACACAACCCACACTAATTTTAAATTCTCCCATATAACTGGCTTATTCTCACACACTGTCATCCACACACCAAACACTCTCAATAGTACCAGTTACAAGGTCTTTGGCTCTTTGTCAGAGCTGGCTTGTGTTCAGAAATGCTGTCAAAGCCTGCACACTAAGCATAATCTGGGAAATCTACATAAAGGTAGCTAATTATGCTTCTGTGCAAGATATGCAAAGCCTCTATTTTTCTGTTATTTAATTTTTTTTGTCACCTGTTAGCATTTGTTTCAGGAACACACTGAGAAATCAGAATCTTTTCTCTTTTTTCACATATTTCCCCCCCAATAATATTTACTGCCTTTAGAGGTTTTTTTTTTTTTTTTGGTCCAGTAATCTCATTTGCTCTCAGAGAATCCCCCCCTCAGACCACACAGGAACATCATCATTTCCCATAACAGAACCAAGATTCATTATGGGATGACTAAGAACCATCAGGTTTCTCCAACTCTTTTCAGCACAATGATTGGCAGTCATTATAAATGCCGTTTTAATGACTTATAAATAAAAGACTTCAACATAGACAAGCTGGCTCCATTATTACATTCTAAAAGTATGGGATCTCTTTCCACTTAATGTCGTGGTTTGATATAAAATTCAATATTCGGTCTCTCATTTCTTATCCCCAAACTTCCTGACATGATGTCATATTTTCTTTTAGTTTATTAGTTGATTTTTTAAATATATAATCCTGTAAACGCACATGCTGTTAGCTTGCTTCTGTTTTTGATCTTAAATTAGAATTGTGTGCTTTTCTCCTGTAGACACCTATAAAGATAGTATCTTCAGAATTATTGGGGAAATAATAATTTCTTTAAAGATTTTGGGCCTCTATGCTGCTGACCCCAGTGTCACAGTGTGACTGAGATGGTTTAGCTCAGCTCTGATCAATAATGGCTAGAGGGAGTGGGCTCTCACTAGCCTGGTTTATGTCAGACTGCTCGCTTTTCTCTCCTCTGCTGACCTGGAGTCAGAGCTTAAAACATCTGAATTGGTTCAAGAAGTGCTGCTTCTGGATTTCTGGGCAGTTGCTGTGATTTCAGAATTCTTTTGGAATTTTATGTGCAGGATCAAAAAAATGCACGTTTTTTGTCTTTAATATTATGGATTACCATGTGCTGTAAATGTTTAAGCCACATAGATTTAATACATTTTAAATTAAAGCTGCCTTTACGATTTTATTATAAAGAGAGGGTTTAGGAGTTTGGGTTTTTCTAGACTGCCAGTAATTCACATATTCTCTAAACACAAAATCTTTGCAGACCTGTATGTTTTTTCATGTGTGAGTGATTTAAGGTGTCCCTGTGCACCCAGAGCAGAATATACAGACCAGGTTAATGTCTGTGTTCTGACTCTAACCCCTGTTCTCCCCTTCATCACTGCGTCTGCTCTTAAACATGGGTCATCACACATCCCCCCCCTTCCTCTTCTACTCCTGTATGTTCTTTCCTTTTACAACCTCTTCCTAAAATTTTAAAGCATCTTGGTCCCAGTCTCTTACCTCACCACCCTCTCACCCCACTTAACCTTGGCTCACTCTTCTACCAGGTTGTGGGAGGAATGTTAATGTTGGTTGTTGATTGGAACAGATTTAAAAGGCGATTGGGCCATCTCTCCAGTGCATGCAGCACCGTCAGAGGCTCTGGCCCAGAGAGAGTTATGGTGTTGTGGGTAAAGAGGCTGTCATGCAAGGTCTTACGACTGGTTGTTTCAAATCAGTTTTATGGCCTTTTAGCCAAGATTTTGAGTGAAATAGAATAAATTTAGCTTCTAGAGTTCCCTTGCGGAAGTCTCAAGGTTGATGTGGGTTTTGGTTTTTAATAATTGTTTCCTTTGCTTCTGTGGCAGACTCGCTGCTGATATCCTGGTATCAATTTTGTTGCCCATTTAATTTGTTATCTAAAAACATTGATATTTAGGCGTAACAAAGCCTTCATTATTCCGTCTTTGCACAATTTTGTTTTTCCTCTCAAAATGCAAGCAGTCCTGAGTTGCAAACGAAAGAATAAACAGGATAGCTCACAGCTGCAGAGTGTGTATTCGGGGCACTGCAGCCCTTTCCCAATGTTACTGAACCTTTGGAAAATCCTGCCCTCTGTGCTGAGTAATTCTCTTTGGGGAATCAACCCACCCTAGTTCGACAGATTCTCCAAATACTGACGGCTCCTACCTAAATTTTCTCTAGTTCCTTCTATGAAATTATACGTCTAAATGTAGTGACGACAGTTAATTTGGCAAACACAGTCCATTTGAGTATTTGTGGATTTTCTCCCCAGTTTACCTTTTTCTAACCCCGAGCCTTCACTCTAACATTTGTCAGAAAAAGTATTAGTCATGTTGGCATTATCAGACACATCAGAATTCTGGAGAAACTGACTGTTACTGCGTCTCTGGGATTTCTTTGACTTTCACAGGAAGAGGAATAAAAAGCCAAGAAAGACCACTGCCCAAAACCAAGCGGTTGTCATTATGTCATGACGCATAAACACACTTTCTGAGATCGTGATCTCTGAGATCAGAGAGGGAGCAAGCGATGGGGGTTGAGACAGATCAAGCCTGAAACGCACTCATTATAGAAATTAATGAGGCAAACGTTTTACCACGGAACACGATCCGGTGTTTTGAAAGCTGCGGTTAATGTATGTCTTCACCGCACTGTGTATTAGCTCAATCAGCTTCCCGACGGCGCAGACTCTGGGGACCTGGATTGAGGTTTGACGCAGCCGCGGAGGCGACATGTTTGCTTCTGTGGGTGTCACAGCAGAGGTAAAAACCTTTGCACAGAGCCTGGTTTCGCTCATTGGCTGATGGGACCATTAAGGAAGGTCTTCTGACATGAGCTTCATACAGCCTGAATATGTATTCGGTCGAGCACCTGGCTTTGAGTGTGTGTGTTTGGATATCTCTCTTTGTCGATGTGTTTCGAATGATGTCAAGTATTTGTTGAGCAGAAGCTGCTCTGGCTTCAAGATGTTCAGAAACAGTTTTTCTCTTGCTGGGGGAGGGAAAAAAAGTGTTAAGGCAAAATCCCCGAATTAGGAGGCACACTTTCCCAGGGACCAGCAGGCAGCTAATTTATCTGAGTGAGGATGAGATGAAAGCAGTGGGGTGCACTCAGAGCTTCCAGTGTGCATGTGCTTTTGTGTGTGCATTAAGGATAGGAAGTGTGTAGGTATGTTGTAGCCATGTGTTTATGTTAAACTGCTGCAGATGTTAAGGGGTTCTGCTGTGCTCCTGTTGGTCAGTAGCACCCAGGGGCTCTTGTCAAAGGTAAATGCATTTCAACCATGCAGCTTATAATGTCTTACTTTAGAATGAGATGAGTTTTATCTTAGATAAGCACATCCATACACACGAGTAAGGACACGCATGGTTACACCACAAACATCTACCCACCACCCTAGGATGACGTTTGAAACAGCCTCCGTTAACCCTTCCACAGTGTGGAAGTGGTGGGGATCATTACAGCATCAAGTCTTTCCCAAGGAGGGGGTGAGGGCGATGGCGTATGTTTGTGTGAATGCAGGAGGAGGAAACTCTAAACACATCTATCACAAAAACTGGGAAGAAATCTGGAATTTTTTGAATTTTTTTTATGACTAACCACTCATTACAGTGTTGCACAGACAATATTAAATCAAAGTTGTGAACTCACTTAATGCCTCTCTGACTACTGACTTGGCAGCCCCTGGCTCAATAAGGATAATGTGAATGAGACACATCAGTTACTTGTGTAAATGAAGAGAATTAAAAGATAATAGATGACTGTGTCATAGCTGAAAGGGATCTGTGAAAGATCTCGGGAGGGGAGGAAGTGAAGACACCTGATTGACTGCTGAATGAGACTGTTCTGTTTTAAAGTGTCACTGTGAGGCCTGGTTTGTAGACAGGCAGAAGATCTCTGGCCAGGTGCAGACACTAAATCCAGTGTGCCTCTCCACACAGGGAGATAGATGGCTTGTCTACATGTGTGGTGCTCTGCATGCAGTAGGACATAATGCACAGGGGCCTGTTACCTCAGACAGAGGGATCGCTCAGAAAAAATAGATGATATATTTTGGAGAAATACGGCATCTTGCCGCAGTTCACAGCAGAATACATTGTTCCTGGATTCTGCAATCCAGATAAATTTGCAACTCTTCTGGAGTCAAATTTCTTTGGATTCAAGCTTGATTCTAGTTCTTTTGTAGTTTGAACAATCAAATAGTTTGCCACCACCAGCTTTTACACCATTTAAAGACTAAAGAGTCGCACCCAGCCTCTTTTCGAAGTGCATTTAGTGGCGTAACCGTCGTTTGAACCCTTTTCTGGTCATTATTACAACGGATCACAGGGTAAAAATATTACCCTCTTTAAGTATAAGTTATTGACTTTTGTTCTTTGTATCCTAGCTTTATCAACACATTGATCTAATTCTCATTTCTTTCTCTGATTAATCACTGTTTTGTGGCCGCGTCATTGTCCTTTTGGTGCACTTTGCATATTTTTCACTTGCCGTCACTTCACCGCTTGTTGCAAATCATTAAAATTTAAAAGGAAAAGCCTTTTATCTGTGCAGACATGTGCGAATACTGAGTTTTGTTGTGGTGAAAATCTTGGACCAGAGCAGGCCATTGTGCTTTAGCGCACGTGTGTCTGTCTGTATTTTCAGAAGCGAGCGGGTGTCTGTGTTTGTGTGCCTCTTTGTTGTAGAGCTTGGCAACATTTGTTCAGTTCTTCAACATTGCGGAATGATTAAATCCCTCTCGCTTTGCCATCCATAACTATGTCTGACAGATTGTGCTTGCAGAAAACCGGGCCTGAGCTGTAAGGAGGTAAAGCGATGTGTCAATTCCCGGACTGTTAAAAGCTCCTATAGCAACCTAATAAGCCAGGTTAATCTGTAAGCCCTGTGATGGCCAACACTCTCCCACCACCTCTGCCGCCTTCAACGTGTTGGAGGCAGCATTTCAGCACCGCTGCTTCTGGATCCCTCTTAGCCTCCAGGCCAGTCAGTCAGTCGCCCTGTCGGCCCAGTCTTCCCAGTCTGTCACTTTTGCTTAAGAGGCTCTTTAATGCCCCTTGCTTAAGATGTCAAAGGTCATGCCGTCGTGCTTTTCCACAACAACGGGGGTGTGTGAAGTGATGGTTGGGGGGACTGGTAGTGTGACAGTGTGATAAGAATCTGGCAGGGAGGGGCTCGGCAACAGGGCTGGGCTACCAAGTCACATGGTGGATTGTGAGTTGATAGATCTGAACTAAAGCATAAAGTGTGCATCAAGGCTGAGCACTTTATAATAGTGCAGACTTTGAATTAAGTTAATATAATGTAATATATCCAAATTGCAGTTATTTTGAAAATTTTACATTTAGAAAAAATATAAAATAAATGATCATTAATCCAATCACACATTTAAAAAAGCAACTCGCCTGTATCAAAGGGAAAATGTCATTTATGTTTTTACTCTTTAATTCAAAGTATTCAGTGAAATTTTTTCTCATGATGATATTTATAATGAGAGGTAGGCCTGACACTGGCCAGTGCTGTGACATCCTTTCCTCTCTTCTCTAACCTCTGATGTTCTGTCATTCCAGCCCCCTGCAGTGACAGGCTTACACTGCTGTTCACACTTCTCTTATCTGAGCTAGCAGACTGTTAGTGCTATCAGAAACCTTTCCAGGAGCTTCCTCTGCTGCCGCAGAAGGCTACAGAGGCCACGATGCCCCGAGACAGAAGAGAGAGAATGTTTACCTGCTGAGGAAACATTGCACCTGTTCAGATAGTCAACATAACTTCTGATCAAATTATTTTGAATTAACATGATCTATCCAGCCCACCTAAATCTGATGTAATCTTGTGTCATCTGGGGATTTGAGTTGATATGATCTGAAACTAAGATGCCTTATCTTGACATCCAACAGAACCTCTCAACTGGTGCCTTCACACCAGGTGGTAGTGTAAATGAGTGGGCACGAAGTGGTCTGACACAGAACTGTCGGGTTTTTTGGGATGTCAGAGGGTATTAAGGCTCTCTGATGAACCCCCTGCCCTCTTCCCAGGTGTGAACATGAGGTCATCCATGGCATGGGAGGGCAAAAACAGCATGGAGCAGCAGGGTGCTGGAGACGGTTGTCAGGAAAACAGACTACACTAACAACAGACAACTGAGATCTCACTCCATCAGCGGGTTGACTCTGTGGATAGCAGACTTACCAGAACAGCTTTAGACTGGCTCACCTTGAGTAGTGTTTATAAGTGTTTCCTTGCATGTAGATAAATCAGCGAAGCCTCTTTCATGTAATGCAAACCTAAAACTAAGTACCACTATAGCTTTCAGATCCACGATGAGTAATTGTGTCAACATTCTTGTAAATTAGATGGAGCAATGACGACTGTATTGCTCTTAATGTGGAAGTTTGCACACAAAATGACGTATAACTGACACAGTAAATGTGACTTTGCTGAAGCCACAGCACCAAGTTGCCACTGAGTTAAAAAAAAAATGCTTCTTTTTATGAACACTGAAAATTTGGCCTCGGAACAGAGGCTTAATAAACACCATTTGGAGCTTGAAGAGTGAGGCAGCATGGCTGTTTGTGGTCTCCACTTTAATGCATGTGAGTAATTACCAGCAGCTTTTGAAGGGAACACAAAAATGTTAGAGAAACCCAATTACTTTGTGAGGACCGGGGCTGGGGGAAGATATACAGGGAAGGAGGATTAAAAAGCTGTTAGCGGCGATCATTCTCACTTTTACAGATCATCAGATCAGCGAGTACTGTACAGGGTATTAGAGAGACAAATAAGCCAAAGATCAGACGTGTAGTTGGTTGATTGACACGAGCAAAGACTGGGCAGTGTTCGGCACCGGGGGTGTCACTTTTACAGCTGAAAACAGGAATACTTGCTCTCTCCCCAGCTTGTCTTTAGCTTGATTTTCCCCAAACTAAATAGCTTATTGCTCACGCTTTGTCAGGATGGTGCCGTGATGGGTGGGGTGGGAGAGTGTCTAGTTTTGAGGGGAAATGTTTGCGGTTTGGTAGCGAGAATTACAGCAATACTTGGTTTTGTGTGAGTGTGCATCTTCCTGCGTTGCCACATGTGTTACACTGGTCCCCAGACTCTTCATCTCTGCGGTTTGCCCTCGCAGGCAGAAGACAGGGAGGCAGAGCAGGAGAAAAACAGCATGAGGAAAAGAGACATGTAAAGCACATTCAGGACAGGCTATTAGACAGACAAACAGGCAGACAAACAGGCCAAAGATCTGACATCTGGTTGGCAGAATATCACACACATGCACACTGAAAATTGGACAATGTTTGTGGCAGAGACGGTATGAAGCAGGGCAGACTGTTTGAAAGAAAATCATACAGCCAGTAAACAAACTGTAACAGGGATATCTTTGTTGTGGAATTCAAAATAAGACTTTAAGTCTACCATTCACAATATTTCCATTAGTGTCTCCCAGAAATATTCAGTTTCAGCGCTTGAATGTATTGTCTTGTATTTTAAAGCCAGGCAGTTGAGGTTTTCAATGAGTAATACATACAATCCCAATTCCCCAAAAGAAGCGGCGCATAATATGAATTAAAAACAAAATTTGGTCATAATGCAGTAATATCCAGAACCACAAGCCATACTTATTTAAAAAAAAAAGCCTTTTAGGTTGCCCCCTTTCATATTCAATGATCAGCATCACCTGTTACCACTGGGCCTGTTTACCTGAAATCCTTGTGTGTGTGTGTGTGTGTGT
>BJFM01000757.1:18867-35855 GCA_016586285.1 Arothron firmamentum | reverse complement strand
CGCGCGTGTGTGTGTGTGTCTGTAGCATATTTCAATAAGCACAACCCTGTTTTCTTTTGTTGACAACCGAAGAGGTCATGTCATGTTTTGGTAGGAACTACAAAGCTCTCTTTCCGACTGCAGCAGTAACATCTCCAGGCCTGTTTAAGGAATGGGTCAGTGCAGAAACACCAGGGCGCCTCCCTCTGGGACCTGTGGTTTTACTGGGACAGCTCTCTGGGAGGCCAGTGGGTCTTGTTTGTGTGTGCATACATTTGTGTTTCCGTGGAAGGCCAATCAAAGGACAGTGCCGACAGGCCGTCTGTAATATTTTTAGTACCCTGTCTAAATGAAGGTTTTATTGTCCGAATGTCGGACTGCATACAGATATGGAACGGTCAAGTGTTTGAAATGCTGATTGTTTATCAATTACTCCAGCGTTTTTAACTTTGCAGGTGAGCAGTAGTTGGGTGGTCTTTTTAAAGGAAGTATCCTATTTAAGAATCCAGGATTTGTTTGACACTTAGTTCTAATCTTACTTGTATATATATCACCCCTTCCAAATTTCTGTTCAAACATCTCTTGCTATTTTTTCCCCATCCTCTTTCTTTCCCTCATATTTCTTTATTTGAAATGTTCCTTCCATTTTACCCATTCTCTCCCTCTCAGAAAATCCCGTCTCATCTAGAACTCACGTGTGCATCCAGCGTTGCACTGTTTCTCCGGTCTTGAGTTGATGTACCAGGCACCAGAAGAAGGTCCTTGCTACATCACTGCCCCCTTGTGGTTTTCAGTCTATTTTGAGGAGTGTCACTCCTAAACGCCCCCCCTGGTGTGGGGAAGTTAATGGTAGCAAGTACCCACAGTCTTTTTTTTTTTTTTTTTACTTACCCAGGTGAACACATGTAGCACTCTATAAATATGCAATGCAATTGTGTGAAATTCCCCCCAAAAACACACTTGGAGTGTGTGTGAAGCAGCGGAATGCGACCATTCAGAGGTCCTCTCCTTTACAAATAAATATTTGGTGATGACAATATAGAAGATATGTTAAACACGAGGAGGGTAATTTTCTAGTCAAATAAACTGGAGCCCTGGCGGTGGTGAGAGGGGCACAGATGTGTCTGACATGCTGGAAAATACGGGAGAAAAAAATGATGGCGATGATATGGAGAGAAGGACAAGTATGTTAAAAAACATCATTACCAGCAGTGGATCCCTTATGTAGCATGCCAGGCCTATACTAATACAGGTACTGATCATGGTAAAAAGAAAATACCAACTTAAATGTACATATTTGACATTTTCCCTATCAGATACTCTTAAGTTATGTCCTTTTTGCTCATTAAATGGTAATCTAAATTTATGGCTCTGGATGATTTTCAAGATACGCCAGGTTTAGAATTATTTTATTTGCAAGCCACACCTTTTTAAAACAAAAAGCATAAATATTACTCTGTGAAATTATCAGCATTTGGAATCGCAGCATGGAGTTCAAAGTAAGCGTATTTTATTGCACCCTGAACCAGACTTGACATTAAACTCGAGTGCGCAAGTTGAACTTTGTAAATTCCAGACAGTTTATCTGGTCTCACCAAATTAGCCAGTCACATTTTAAATGTCAGGTAAATTCTTTGAGTCTGTCATCTGACTGTGTCATCCTTACACCTTCCTGCAGATATAACCTTCGTTTCTACTGGTACAAATACATTTTCTTCGAACTGTTGAACTTTGCTTATTCTGGCTGTTATTACACATACTTGTTGGTCTCTCTTGGTCTTTGCAAGGGATTGATTGTGAAAGTATTAGTTGGGATTGGTTGTGTGGGGACTATCACCCAGTGGGGAGGAGGGCTTTTACACTATTGGGGACCATGTCACTGCTTTCGTTAGTGGTGCATTATGGGACTCTGTTTGAAGGATGTACCCTCACCACAGAGGATTTCTGAGGTTTCATGGGCTTCAATATCCTTTCCTGGGAGCACTTTTGTGGTTGAAAGCAAAAGATGTAATCAGTACACAGTAAAGCATTCAAGGTAGGTCATTGTGGGGTTAGCCAGCGAGTCCACTGATTGTGTCCACACTCCTTTTACTTTATGGTGGGTTGAGATGAGAAGAAACCTGAGAAGGAGAAGGAATGATCATGATCAGAGGACAGTTTCACCATTACAGATTCCTAAATGGTAAAAAGATAGAAATTATCAAGTACAGTGCTGTTCAATTTGATTGACATTTTAAGTACAATTAGGATTCTTAAAAGGACAGGAGAATAGTGAGAAAATGCTGACCTTTAAGACAGAAGATGTCCACCAACCATATGTCAGACCAACACCTTCCACTAGAAATAGGTTTGTGCAGCTATAAGATATGTAATGTAGCAAAAAAAAATGCTTAGGTCATTTTACCCAGTGACACATAAAGCTCCCATGCTGAATGACTGCTGTGGTGGGTGTTAACACCTGTGGTTGTGGGTGACTTGGAGATGTCTCAGATGGCACGAACGGCTGCATGCCTGACAAGACGCCAGGGTTTATTTCAGCAGCAATCCTACCTAACATTTGCAATGTGAGTAGCGATTTATTATTTAGCTGTGAGTCCATCAGTGATTTAAAAAAAAAAAAAAATTAATTTCATGACTTATCTGATGGGTCCAAGAAAAACAAACCCACACCTGAGCTGGGTTTATAGGTCTGCCTTACGTCAGGACCATTATCCAAAGGATCAAGTGCCTATTTTTCCATAACTAAGTGTGTGGGTGTCCTGCGTGTATGTTTAAAACCAAAAAGCGGTTCGTGTTTGCTACTGCTCAAGTTTTTTTTACATGGTAAATCTGGCTGGTTTCTCACTCATTTGCAGCAGGTAGAAAACTATTGAATGGGACTGGTAACTGGTAAATTGGTAAAGCCTATGATGCTCAGCATGTGTGAACGTCACAGAATAGAGAGACAACTGTAGACACTTGGTGAAGGTACGCAGCAAAGAACTGTCACCGTGAAATCGTACAGCAATCTGAGCAGCTTTCAGTCTTTATTCTTTGCATTTCCTGCAGCACACATTGAAGTGCTATTACCATCTGTTGGACAATAGATTTTACCATATCGTGATTGAGTGATTGTGTTTAATGCATTCATATGCATCTTTACATGCATGCACCCTACAAGTTAACCAAACAAGGACTTTGCTGGTGAACCAGCTCTCCTCAGGGAGTGCTTAAGACCTGTACATGACATCATGCTGGTTTGCTCCATGTCTTGGATGCTGTGTTGCAGCAGGAATCCAACATGGCAACACTGTCTTCTGTCCTGTCCAATCCATGAGCTGAACACAATCCTTTACAATTAGGTAATGCACTGTGGACCTTTGGTGACCATCCACTGGCCCTAGGATAAGCGATCCAATGATCTGAGCTCATTGGTTGGCTTGTGTTACTGATTATGTTCGCACTCCCTTAATTTTATTTTACCCTACTGACTATTAATGAAAGTAAGACAGGCTTACCATTCATATTATCTGCTTATTTCTACTGTCCTCTGGAATTTGTCTAGTAGTTGCTGCCAAAGATGCTGAGCAGGACCAATTAACTCGTGAGATTCTAGTATTTATTTGAAAATGTCAGTCAGAGCCTTATTTCGCAATAGGTTGCAATAAAACTTTCCAAATGTGTTCCTGTTTATACACTTTATCCCTGCTTGTAACTGTATTGATCAGAGTAGATGGTTTGGTGATTGATTGATTGATTGTAATGTTTGCTAATTGTGTTTAGAACGTTTCAAGATAGTTAAAAAAAGACAATCTTCAAAAAGCAATGATGTGAAGTGAACTCACTTTGTGGTCTGCTCATATTTAGAGAAAAACCTGATCTTCTTTTCTCCTCTCTGGGAGGACTGGTGGATTCATGGGATAAGAGTTTATAATCATATTCCACCAGTGGAACTCCTTTGATGTGGGTTGTTGTTTCTGTGGGGCTCTTTGCCTCGACGCATCCCCCAGCAGCAGCTGTGTGCAGGGCGTGCAGAACAGAGGCTGAGGTGGTGTGTCCTGAAGCTCTGTATACACACTCAACGTTGACCGGATACACAAACCTGGCCTTGTACATGACTCTGTTTCGCTGTGACCTTAGTGTACCACCGTGATAATGTTCCTCATACTTGATTATTATTATACTTTATTATATTTTAGATTATATTATTATTTCATTACCAGCGTGTTTTACAGTTTGGCCTTGCAGATGTGTCTCCATGTTTCCCTGATTAGTTTGGCTCATTACAACTTTATGTTTTGCATCACCCATGCAATGCTATGTGACACAGCAACTCTTTATCAGGGCCAGGTTTTAATGGGAGGTTGATGGGTTCCAGCTGATGGGTTGAAGCCTTCCTTGGCATTTCCTGCTGTTCTTACAGATGTCGATATGATATTACTCTGCCTTTTCTTCTTCTTAGACTCTCAGGACAGAGCCATACTCCTTGGTGCGTTCATGTACAGTTCTGTAAGTTGCAGGTGCCTTTCTGCAGCTCGACTGGTGTTATTGTAATGGGCAGCTCCCTGCACAGCTGAGGTAGGGTGTGTAGACATAACAGTGAAGATGAAAGCAGCCTGGAGACAGATACTGTAAATTTTAGGGCCGTAGTAGCACTTGAAAGGGTGGTGGCGTGTTGCACGTACGAGTGCAGTTATTAGGGGAAATACCCAGAGCACAGTGAACACCCATATGGATCTCTTGCTCTCTCTCTTTTTCTCTCTCTTCCTTTCTCTCTCTCTCTCTCTCGCTCTCTCTCAGAAGTTGCGTTCATTAACTTTGCAAGTAATTATTTTGTTTTAGTCTCATATTGCTGACATCTCAACTCAGGAGCTTCTCAATCAGGATTAACCCAAACCACAAGAAATCCCACTTCACAGCCGTCTTGTAGCCGTGGCGCTTGTTGTTCAGTCAAATTAAAGGTTTATTTTATTTAGTCTTTTTTTCCACTCGGGCCCCTGTACTGTGAGAAAACAGACCAGATTGCTCGCCTTTGATTGGATGGTCGCTAGTGGCTGTCCCTTCTCTCCATCCCTCTTGGTTAGGACAAAGCAGGCCTCTGTGTCAGCCCGGGCCCTATCGATCAAACTCACACAGGTGGTAGGAGTACGACCAACTGCTGAGAAACAAATGTCTCATATTTTCTCACATACATGTAAGTAATGGACAGACAGAAGTTGCTGCTGGTTGAATTTGAACTTTTGCACAGTGAGTTATTTATATTTTTAATTTTGCCTCGGAGTTTGCAGAAGCAGCCCTGTACTTGGAGCTTGAAGTTTGTCAGCGTAATAGAGTTTCAGCCTGCAATGTAAATACAGTAGATTTAAAGTAACAATCTAATATATACATGCCTGGCTCACTGAAAGCTGTGTTTTCCTCTCTATGCCTTGAGGGCCTTAAGGTCCACAGGACCACTCAGCTTGTCTTCCTTCCCCGGAGACACTTAGCTTCAACAGTAGTAATAAACTCTCATCACTCTGAGTCAGGGTATGTATATATCTGTCTGTGGAAGTGTGTATACGTGTGTGCGTGCACAGCGGTGGCAGCAGCGGTAGTCATAGATGAAGCAGTAGTTGTAAAATCTCATCACGTTTAGTGGTCCTCAGGGGTTCCTGAACTCCTCTCGCTGTGTGTGGTTTGACCTGCTGTGGCCCCTCAGCCCCCCACATGCCCACTTAGATAAACAGGCAGTAAACACAGGCAGTTCTAGCACCACTCTCTTCCCCTCATAGCATATACAAGGCTCCCAGATGAAAGGAATGGTTCCCAATGCTAATAGCCACTGAAGATTAGCTTCCATTGGCCTCTTGTTTTTCATTATAAGAGCTCAGCCACCATGTTTGTAGAAAATTCTAATAAAGGTAAAACACCCCATCTGTAATCACCTTTAATGCATTTCACATATATCACCTTCACCTTAACTGACTTAAGCTTATCACACATCAGCCTCTTTTTTACTGTCCCAACCTTAATGAATAGAAAGGTCTTCAGTGGAATCTGTAGCTTTTAAGATCAAAGAATCAAAAAAAAATTTCAATTATAATGGTTCAATTTAAGGTGATATGAGGAAAAAATGACATGTTTCACTTTATATAAAGTAGATAGAAATATTACTTGGGAGATGAGAGGACATCTATCAAGTTAGATGTGGGCTGTGTGGTGATCATATGCTCAGATTAGGCAGTAAAGGATCACCACAAACCTTCTAGCAACAGATGCTGCTGCATTTCTGCTTTGAAAGACTTGTCCTCTCCCCACACACTGTTCCTCTCAAACCTCCCTCACTCCTAATTCACCTTTTCCTTTTATCATTTGCCTTCCTCATCTCTTTTCCCCCTTTGTGTCCTTTTCTCCCTCGCCCTGCCCTCTCCATCTCCCTCTCCTCCCTATCTGTCCCGTCCGTCTGCAGTGAGCCAGTCTGGGGAGCGTTTCAAGTGTGTTTGGAGTAGCTGACTCATCACTGCTTTTGTGCCACGGTTTGTTAATACAGAGCAGCTGATAGTAGTTTGGAAGCCCTGCGTTGCAGGTGGCCCAGACATTCTTGTGTTGTGTATGTGCATGCACATGTCTGTCTGCATGTCTGACTGTATTAAATACAGCTCAAACGGGTATAAACACTTCTTCCTTATTGTGAGCGTGTGTGTAGACATGAGTGACATCCTCCAAAAACAAGATGCACACACTGCCTTTTCTCTGCTGTCACTGAGGTGTGTCTAAACCGGCTTCATTCAACAGTGACTGATTACAGGACAGATGCGAAGGAGCTTTTCCTGTGAAGATTCGGGACATGCACTCACGTACAAGCACAGTAAAGTATACTGTGTCCTTCTTGAGCTTAAGTACTTATCAGTCATCAGGGCTTGTGGAAGTTGCGCCAGAGTTGCAGTTTGGGTTTTAATTGACACACCAGTGAGAGAGCATTAATCTCTTCCAGCAGTTTCTTTTTCAGCCAAACATCCATATATAATCTTCATCCATAATCTTCATCCATACTTTACTAACATGTCTTGGAAGGATTTTCCCCCCATCTGCTAACTAATTATACATCTTGAAGCATCTTATCTCTGTTTGAGCTCATACTTCACGATGGTGACACGCCAGTGACTCTACCTCCCCGGCTAAGGAAATCCAGCCAATCGGAGCAGGAGTTTTCCGCTGTACTTGACATGGCTTTCATCCCAACATTGTCACTTAAATATCTCATCCTGAAACTATTGGACCAAATATCTAAATGATTTAAATGTGTAACCACTTATGGATTTGTCTTTAAAAGACGTAATCTTCAATCTATTGTGGCAAATATGAAGAGGATGAGGTGGATGGAAATATTCTTGATGTAAAAAAAAAATTAAAAAATGTGAGAATGCGATATTAAATATCCACACAGAAGCCAGTGTTTCTATATGCTGCTTTATTCCTTATTTAGCCGTCAGTTTGCAGCAAATTAGTGTGATAACAATAAATGTGATTTTCAGGGTGATGTTTATGGGTATATCAGAAAAGAACAAACACTTCCCCCAGTCATGCACACACTAATGTAGATGTACGTGCCATCTGATCTATGGTTGCTATAATTCTAAACCCTACTGATAATTAAACCCTGTGGCTTTTAAACAGAGCCACAATTAGTTACATTTTTCAGCAAGGTCGTTTTTAATATTCTGTGTTTGCAATTAACTGTTGCCACATTGTCTCTACAGGTTAGTCCTCAATCGAGTAATTATTTTATACACTTAGACCTCTGGTTACTTATCTTTTCAGTACTGATATGAAATATTTCTTTCTGTAACTGTACCGACTAACAGACAAACCCACTTGCGCAAGTATGCTAATGCTTATGATTGATAATGCTCACTGCTGTGAAGAATAATACTTGCAGAAAGACCAAATGTACTGAAACACTCAACGGAAACCTGCTGCAATGTTCCCTCTGTGAAAAATATATTCTGTTATACTGGCATTTGTTCTAAGAAACTACAAATTTCCAACATGGATCAACAAGTTCTTTTTTTTTTTTTTTTTCAAGAGCACGACTCTTAATGCGCACTGTTGTGTATGTTTTCCCAGTAAGGAATCCCCAGGCACACAGAAATGATGTTTTTCCCCTCGTTTTTGGCAGCAGCCTTGACATTTTCTTTGGAATAAATATGAGAAACCAGTAGCTAACACGAAGAGTAAAGAGTTGAGCATCAAGGAGGAAAGTTGAAAGCTGGCTTCGCTCTTTCATTGATCTCTGTAGAGCAGTGCCTCTTATCACCTGCCATGATGCCAGACTGTAATAAGTACTGCAAATGAACCTGAATTTACTCATGGGCATAGTAGACACATTGGCTGACAGACATAGTCAAACCAGTTGACTGGAAGTCAGTCCCACCAGCAGACAGATTCATGGACGGGGATGATTCATTGTGTACTGCTGTGCAAATGTCAAGTTCTTCACTGCGGCATTCCCGGCTTCCTGAGTGACCTAAAATCTCAGCCAGAGGGCTTTGATCTGTCACTGAGATCATTTTTAAGTCTACTGAACTGACAACAAGCCAAATGGAATGACTGGGAGAGAAGAGGTTTGTGCCGGGAAATGGAGAGACCTGAAAGTAATTGAAGACAGAATTTCATCCATACTCACCCCTCATGTTCTCGAGATGTTTGAAAAAGCGGATGACTGCAGTGGATGCGCCTGCACGCCCGCCGTCTGGAGGGTTTTTGTTTTTTTAAGAAGAGCTTAGTCACGTTGACGTTTGCTGAAGCTGGTTACTTGGAAAACAGGAATCGCAGTCATCACTGCCGCAGCAAAATGCAGTAAAGCTGTTTTTTTGGATCTGTAGATCCAACTATAGTGACTCATAATGGAGTTAATACTTGAGAAATTCAGCCTTGTCACAGTGACAATTTTAGCAATGTGTTTTATACTGTATGGAAAAACAACACGCTAATATAAGAGTCTGGATTACAATCAGACACATACTAAATTGACATTTATTACAATTATTTTTGAGTTAAGTGCACATTTTACTGGTACAGCACGTCCACATCATTTGTTTCTAAAAGTATTTAGTTTTTGCTCTGTATTGGCTTTGTTTCCTGTGCATTTAAAGAAAAATATTTTTAGCATTTGCACGCAAAGTGGGCCCAAGTTATTAGTATTTGTATAAAGGCAGACTCCAGCCATTATTCATGTGATAAATGATGTCCTCTGTTGCTTGCATAACTTCTCAGATATTTCTAACCTCTTGAGTAACATCGCTTGCAAGTAAACGCTGCATTAAGCATTTCTATTTGTTACTGTGTAATCATACAAAAACACTTGGAGGGACCTCAGCCAATGGCAGAAATCGAACTGCTTGACATTCGCCCCATTCATGACAAACTGAGGGAACTCGGCTTGAACTGCAGAGAAAGCCCCCGAGCCAGCTTAACGATAGCAGCGATAAGGAGTTTTCAAGGTAACTATGCAAAGCTGAAAGTGTCTGTGGGAAAGCAGCAGCAGAAGCAGAAGTCTGTTTATTTTAATGAGCTCAGAAGTGTCTCTCCTGTTCCTCTTCCATTACTCTGCAGCTCATTTAGAGTTCACACAGTGCATTGTATGTCCATGATGGATACGGTAATGATACATTAATGCAATCAGGACAGAGTCTGTTTTGTCTCTCATTAAGAAGGCTAGCTATCTTGCTGACAAGAGCTGGGTCACATTTGGTCACGACTTTAAGCATTTTACTTCGGTGCAATTTGAAGAGAAGAAGACAGAGTGTGTTTTTGTGGGCACATCACACATGTTTAATGAGAAAGTGGACAGAGAGCGAGATAATAGTTGGAGTGGCCCAAAATTTAGGTTCCCAGCTGGGAAACACAGGCACCGTTTTTGCTACTACTGGTGGGTAGAACATTCTTTTCCATGACTGATTTACTTGCATGTCATTTTCACAACACCATAATAATTAAAAGGTGACATTTTTTCTTAAATGACTTTACTTTGGTAATAAATTCTTCTACTTAATGCAGCTCCACATTAGAACACAGTGTGCTCATTACAGGGGTATTGCATATATTATTCACATCTACACGCACACATGCCATACAGTATACTGACCTTCCAGATAAGCTTGCAACTCACACACACTCAATCATTCATTGTCTCTGCTTATCTTGACTCGATGGTGTGATACATCCGGTTCATGTATGGAGACTTAGTGGCAGCATCTCATCAGTTGTACAGATTCACAGGCAAATCCTGACGTTTGTTCACTTATCATGCAGATAGAACAGTTATTTCTGCAACATGTGTCATCATCTAGGGGCCAGCAGGTCGCTCTGATTTTTGAATGCATGGCAGAGATCATGACTCTCTTGCTGGCTGAGCCTGAAGCTCTTCTTTTGCCCATTAGCTTCACTCACAGCCAAAGCCAACCGTTCTGAGGCGGGCCAAGCCTGTCAGCTGCACGCTGCTGCAGTTGGGCCACATCGAGAGGCTCCTAAACGTATACACCACCATTTTCTTCAAACCACACATACGTACACAGAGAAACATACTGTATATACCAGTGTCCAATGCAAAAAGCTGTGTGGGCCCAGAGCAAGAGCAGGTTTTCCGTGGCCTTAGATCTGGTTCTAGTCAAACCTGAATGTCCTTCCTGAGCCCCTGGGTTCCTGCGGTGGCACAGCAGAGCAGGAGAACAGTGGTCCTGAGTGAGTGAGTGTGTGTGTGTGTGTGTGTGTGTGTGTGTGTGTGTGTGTGTGTGTGTGTGTGTGTGTGTGTGTGTGTGTGTATGTGAGAGAGAGAGATAATTTATGAGGTAATGCATTCACTATCCAACAATGCTCAGACAAAATGGTCACAAATAGAAACACTTCCTCACATTCACTAACATGAAGACACTTCTGTCGCACACACACACACACACACACACACACACACACACACACACACACACACACACACACACACACAGACGTGCACAAATTACACATTGCTCTTTGCTCCACCCACACACAGCTGAGTCCCTTAGCAGTCTTTCTCAAACACACACACATTCATAGACACACAGACGGACACGTAGAACACCTGTCGAGCTGCATGGCTCACTCCAGGACACCTTCGAGTCATGAGCTCATCGGAAAAGCAATTAAAGGCAGCACAGGCCCCGCACACTGGCGTAATGTTTTGTTTTGCTACTTGGCTTCGAAATTAACCAAACCTGTCAGAAGTCATCTGGCTGACACGAGCTAGACTATATTTATTTATTTTCTGTTGGAGAAGCTGGACGTTGGGTCCCGGCGCTGCCTCGTGTCCAACAATGAAGCGATTCTGAGGAGACGATTAGTTGGCAAGAAAATGGATCCTTCCCCCCTTTGCCTACATGGGGGGGTGGATGTGTGAGCTCCCTTCCCCACTCACTTCATCCATTTGTACCACTGATGGTTGGGGTCACGGCCCTGTAGTTGGGGGGTTGTGCCCTTTGTAACCCCAATCAGGGCTTTAGTCTCCACCATGGGACTTGATTTTGAACTTGTACTGACCTAGCTGCTAGCAGTATTTATCAAATTTCGTGCTCACAGTTGCTAAACAAGTGCAGATTTTCCATTGAAAAATGCCAGTGTATAAACACTTTGCTAATAATAGTCTGAAGATAGAAACATGTGTGACTGTTAATGGGTGTTTTTGGTCCAGAAAATCAAAGCGTTTGATTCAGACCTAGCTTCAGGCTGGCTGTAAGCAACCTGATGTCAGACAGAAGTAAAACAACACCAGCAGCTCCGTTCTCTCTTTTATCTCTACTGGTCTTAAACCACAGAAGTAAAAGAAACACCTTTGACATTAATAGGCTCACTGTGGGTGACTCAAGGTAAAGTGCGCCTTCACAGATTCTTGCACATTCTGCGGTTATGTGGTATTCCAGAGTTTGGGCCACTGAGCAATGTTCTGGTCTTTTCTTGAGGAATCATTTAGGAAGTAAGAAAAACACCTCTGTTATCATTGTCATCACTTTGCGTAATTACCCTTATGCCACCCCGTCGGAGGAGAGAAAAACAACAGTTAGCCTGCCGCCGAGGTCGTCCTCGAAGCATGCAGGCCGTTTCATGGTGCTGCACGCTTCAAAGGAGGTGTCACTCTCCTGCAGTTGTGTCAACACCGTGATGAAACAAGAAAACAGTGCAGATTGTAAAGCCTCGCTCTTCAAAGCTTCAAAAGCGAGGTCAACATATATTTTGTTTCTGTGTCACCCTCAAACTGGCAGAGAGAGAAGGTTGTTTGCAGTGTTAATCTCACAAAGAGCATTTTCTAGCATTCTTGTGATGGATTCAAAGGATGTTGGCTGCCTTTGTCAGAAAAAAAAAACGGACGTGACACATAACTCCACTAAGATGACAGCTTTTGGCATGACACTAAAAGACTGCTGACACACTGCCAGATACGTTTTTCTAAAGTTGTTTTGTCCAAAATCGCTGTTTAATACGCTAAACATGTCGGCACTTTCATCACCTTCCATAAAAAAGGACTTTTGCTATAATTAACATGTGCTGTTTTGCTTATAATGTACTGCATATTATTTAAATGTAGTAATTCCACCTAAACACATCATTAAATGTTTTCTCCTGAGGCTGTGTGAATCATACAACCGAGCTAGCTACTCCAGTTGAGACAGTTATCTGCAATTAAGCATTTCATATCTTTTATTTGCTCATTTATCTCTGTTATAACTCTTAAATAAACAATCCATCTGCTAAGTGACATGATTTATGGCGGCATGAGTCAGTGCTTTTAAATGCTTTGTCGTGCTAAGTGATTTCTGAATACCTCACTTTAGGGTGAATTTATTGAGTACATCTTCACTAGTCAGTCCATTCCCAGCCTTTTGGGTCCTATAGTGTTCATACCGTTCTGGGCTATGATAAAAACCACTTGAAGCCGAGCCCCAGCACTACAGCCACAGCCAAGGCCTATTAAGCGGCCACACTGCGGTATAGGACTTGAAGCCACAGGACTGAGGTTATGGAGCCTAGTCAGGAGGGGGAGAGAGGTGGATGGACAAAAAAGAAAGAAGGCGTGGGCATGATTTCAGGACTGGTGCACATTGAAAAGGAGAATTAAGAGGAAAATACACATGGAACATATGGATGAAGCTCTCCTAAATTATAAAGGAGTCATGGCTTTGCATTTATCCGATGAGGCTGCGACCTCTGTGCCAGCGCTACAAAATATCAAGAATCAGGTGCATTGAGCTCTCACACCATTACTGATGCATACTAACGCTTTTGATCAGGGGTGGGGAACTGTTTTTACTATCTAGGGCCATTTTAATTTTTATAGCGTCCTCTGAGGGCCATACCAAACGTTTGCACAAACATTGCGCTAACCTTTAATGCAGTGTTTGGAACTGGGTGATGATGATGCTATTCACAGCTGCGTTTCCAATGTTGGCTCACACTTGAGTAGAATTAGGTCTTTGGACACTGGGCTTGAAAAGAAGAGTTGAGGTTGTTTATTGAAGAGAAAAATCTATATATATATATATACACACACACACACACACACACACACACACACACACACAATCTATAGATGCCTCTTTTAACCTCTTTAGTTTGCATATGGACATTCTCTTTAACCTTAAGGGTCCAGACTCCACATCTTTTACAAAAGTAGGCATTTTTCAACTGAGACTGACTCTTACCTGGTACAGAAAATTTCTTGATTTGCTATTTTACAATAGAGGGAAAATCTCTTTTTTATTTTGACATTTGCTGTTTCACGCTTAGATTGACCAAACAAATTTGATGGTGCTGCAGGTCTTTGCACATTACTCACGCTTTTAGTCATGCAGTTTTTCACTACATTGCTGTTTAAATGTGTGTACATTTTGGCTCAGAGAAAGCCTGAACGCTTGTTTTGCTCAACATTTTTCACGTCTCTTAAGCATGCACCATGCACAATTACAAACTCTCCTACTACATACACACACACGCGCACACACACACACACACACCGAGCTCACAGGCCACAAATCACTGAATGTTGTAAAAGTGGAACAAATGAGAGCAGTTTTATTTGCATTGTTCACTGGGAATAATGGATGAGGGAGTAGTTACTGCCAAGTTAAAGAGCCGGTGTAACACAAGTATATGTGTATGAGAAGGGATTGCGACTTTGCTTTTTTTCCTGCTTTGGAGGCCCGAGCATTTTCTAGGAAAAAGAACAAGAAATCAGCTTTTCAATTGACTAAAGTGAAACACACGGACATTTATGTTACTTACACATGCACACGTGCATATGTGCACACAAACACATACATAGCATTGCCTCAGGCTCTGAAACAGAGACCAGAGTTTTGTCCAAAGCTCCATTAAAGTGCTGAAAGTCCTTCTCGAGCTTAAACATCCTCCTATCGTCATGCTGGGACATTCCACCGCACGCCAGAGACCCCGCACTAATCCTGCCGGCATGGGAATCATTATTGATAGGATCCTAATGCATTACCTCAGGGCTCGCTTATTGTTGATAAAGATTATTATTTAAGAGTAAACCTAAACCCAGAGAAAGTCTCCAGTTTCATAGAAATTTATCAAAAGAAAATGTTATTCTTGGCTTAGTGTCATACCACTTTGAACAGTGGAATTGAAACAAACTGTGCTTCTTGCTGTGTTCCAAAAAGTAGGTTCAGTTTCAACCAAGCAGCTCGTTAGGGCACCACATAAGGAGAAAATTACACTCAATCTGAACAGAGTTGACTTAAGTCACTTTCGGTTGGTGTTAGCTTTAGATTTGCATTGATTGATGGTTGTCACTTGAGTTGTTCAGGCAGGATTTATTAGGTCTTTAATCATCCGCTTCAGAGTCGTGCTCTTGAATAAGTGGATTTATTGTTTTCCTGTATTTTTCCATTGACCAGGTGGAGTCCTGCTGGTCAGCGTCCAGGGCATAGCTGTCAACGTGGATCCAGTCTTTTGCACTTGGCTTCTTTACCAGCCTCGCAAAGGGAGCAGCAGACAACAGCAACAGGTACCTGTCAGGTTCACTCATCAGCTTCCCTCCCTGATCTCTTGTGTTAACATTTAAATGTGTTGTTCTGCAAGTCTGACACAGTTAGTTTGGAATTTGTTTGGAATTAATTTGTAGTTAATTTGTAGTTTGGAATTAATAAAACCGGTAGCATTTTCTTTTCTGCTGTACTGATTCTAAGACCCTGAATTAAAAGTAAGGCTCACTCGCCTGCCTCCTCTTTTCCAGCTACTTTTCCATGTGATCTGCTCCCTGTCTTCTATCCAGTCTCTCTCTATTTATTTGACAGGGGTCATGGTGATGGTTATGGACATTGAATGCGCTGTGCCCACACTGCACACAAATACACACATGGATATGTGCTCAGTCTGGGATATAGCACAGGTTCACCCCATAAAGGCCTATAAATATACAGTACATGAAAGTATCATATTGTAATAATATCTACTTTAAATACCTTTTTCTGGTTTATGCCTCCTGCAGTTTGGAGACCTTTTGCCATCGTGTGTGCGATAGGCAAAGAGAGAGGAAGTTAATTGCACTCCTTACCCTGGGGGTTATAAGTGTACAGGCATAAACAGATGTTATGAGTTGAACTGCAGCCAGAGTGAAAGATAGAAAACACTGGCTGCTGTGTGTGGAAAGGCGGCAGCAGACATGTTTTACCAGGCGGCCGTCGACTCCAGCTGCCTGTTTTCATGGCCATTCCTCCTGGCTGCTGTGGTAAAGACCTTCAGCTGAAGGCCAGATATCAGCCTGAGAAGGACAGGTTACATGGCCACACCTAATCAAAATTCAGGCCCAAATTACTGCCCATGTCTGTCCTTTAGTAATATGGTGTGATATTAGTGATTTTTTTTTAGTTTACAGGGTCACCATTAAAGTGACAATACAGGGGGGATAGTAAGGCTGCTTAATTCTCTGGAAAATGATATAGCTATGGTTTATCTATAGTTCATTCTGGTTTAAAGCTTCTCTCTTCAATATGCAGCAAAACTTGAATCTCTTATAATTTTATTCAGAGGTACAAGAACTTTCCCTTTTGTCAAGTTATAACCAATGGAGTAAGATGCCCGATTGTAAGACGTTTATGGAAAAAGTTGGAAAGGAGTCAATGGTGGGATGTATGAGTTAGGCAAGGTAAGAAGAGTATGGAATGGGAAAAAAAGAGAGAGCACTGGGCAGTGTCAAGACTGAGAGAAGAAGGCAGTTGGATCAAAAGGAAACTGAAACAGGGAGCAGGAAACACACCAGAAATCAGAGAAGTATAGGTAGATAGGAAGCGACTATTGAAACGGAAGAAAAGCCTAAGATCCAAGCATGTAATCCTGTGTGTGTGTGTGCGTGCGTGCGTGTGTGTGTGTGTGTGCGCGTGCGTGCGTGCGTGTGTGTTGAGTGGGGGTATTGGACGATGACATTCGGCAGGAATGAGCCTTGCTCGTTGAGTTACTTGCAGGGTTTTAAAACGTGGTACAGCAAGTTTGCCATTTTGTGACCGAGCTGCCTTTTACTTTGTTTCTGTGTTCTTGTGGTTATACGTGTCCTCGTTAATAAATTCGTGTCTCTGTAGACTCCAGGTTTGGTTCTCTCAGCCAAGAGGAAAGAGGATGAAATGTCAGTAGGGAGTACACCTCTCGCCAAACATCCATCCAATCATGCCTCAGACTATGCCAGCAGCCCCGTCAAAACCAAGACCGTGACAGGTATGTTGACTAAAGCATGAAACATGTCACTTTTTCTGTTTTTTTTTTCTTTCATTAGTGGAACAACAGTATGGCCTATTATCCCATTCTATCAAACCTTTGTTTTGTTGCAGTGACATATGCGTTATAGGAGACCCCAGAGTCTGCTGTCATTTCAGTAGCCATTAAACTGAGGACACAACATATCCTCCACTGCTTTCCTAATGTTATGATGGGCTGTAGATGCCCAGAATAGATGAGTGGCTGCCTTTTCCTTAGTGCCAGCTTTCCACTTTCTGAGACCCCCCCCCCCC
>BJFM01000757.1:0-18807 GCA_016586285.1 Arothron firmamentum | reverse complement strand
ATTTGATGTACTCAGTGGAACTTCCTCTGCCACACACACACACACACACACACACACACACACACACACACACACACACACACACACACACAGGACAGTACCTATTTCACTGTACTGGGAGAATAAACTGGGCATTTGCTCTTATTTGCTGTCTGTTACACAGCACAGAACCTGACTGAATGGGGAAAAATATTCATTTGATACTAATCTGGTATCTCTCACAATCGTCCACCTTCTTTTTTTTTACAAGTCCCCTGTAGATCTTTAATTATTTAGGGTTGTCTTCACTCACATTATGTTTCAACACCAAAAATGTTGAAGTAGATACTTAAAATGCTCATGTAACCTTCTGGGAATGCGTTCCCCACACAATCCCTGTTTGGAGTGAAGTCATTCTGTTGCTGTAAATAACACTGCCTGTGTGTGATGTCCCCCATGTTCCAGTGTTTTGATAGGAAAAACGCTCATTTGACAGTTTGGGTATAAAAAGGACCATTAAGGCTGGTTCTGCGCTGGCTTTAAAAGCCCTCAGCTGCAAGGCGTCTGTTTCTTGTTTGATCAGTTCTGCACTTTACATACTGCAACATCTTTGCTTACTCACATTTCAACAGTCTATTCTCTTATTAGGGGTCATCAGTAAACAGTCACTTTGGCTTCCCTGCACACGGAGCTTAATCAAGGCTGTAACTTGTCAGCAGCACTCAGCTAACTAGAGTACATTGGTTATTAACGTGCATGACCTCCAGTTTTCCAGCTGTCGCCCTCTGTGAAGGCTTCCTTCATCTCACTGTCTTGCTTTTTGTTTTTCTGCAATTGTGCCTGTTTTTCCATTTGGCTAACTTTTTTTTTCTTCTTTTCCCTCTTTTATAGCTTTTTCTGGTGTTATTTTTTTTCCCATCTTTTATAGCCACATCGTTCCATTTCAGCACACAGGTGTTTGTAAATGACTGTAAACAACACCAAGGCTGGGCTTTACACTAAAGTGAAGACACACACGCTCATACATTCTCACATAGCATGCCGGCTGTTGAAACGTTAAGTGGTCGGCACATCTGGCCTAAAAGTGCGTCTGTAGGCATGTTTGTTGTTATATGTTCATATTTGTAAAAGGCATCTCTATTATTGGATTATATTAGTACATTAGAAACATATACAGAGCCAGACTCAGGTTATTTTCTTATCCAAATATTTCTCTTGTGAAGTGAAAACAAGACACTGGTAACTAGGAGCTGGTACTTTTGCAATTCAAGCATTTGTGCCTTCATTCTAGCAATCAGTGGTGGAAAAGAGCTGCTAAGTAAAGGAATATTATCTTCTGTGGAGTTTACACAGGAGGGGATGTAATGAGAAGTTACAAATCGTTTCTGTGAGCAATCAGAATAAGAAAAGGGCCGAGGCTTTTAGCCCCAGTGGTCATAATCAGGGTGAAATAATAAGCCTCCCAGCTGTCAGAGGACCTTGATAGGCCACAGCTCAGGAAACACAGCAGGTACAGTCTCCTTCGTTCTATATCATCTTTCTTACATATGAACACATCCTTCCTGCAGTCCTGCAACTACATTTCCTTTCCGGTGAGAGGTATCAAATGAGGAAGACCATCTGAAGCAGATATATGTTGACCCGATAACTGTAGCTTTACTGAAGTTAGAACCATCAACCAATCAAGGACTCCTTTAAAAGTCATGAGAAGATCATATGTAAGGAGTGGGCTGTTTTCCTTTGTAAATGCCTTCCTGCCCCAAAATCACTTCACAAGAAAAGCTGCTGACACCTAACATGTTATGATTGGAATAACGCTCCCTGAAGATGATTTGTCATCGCTTTGTGGAGCACACCTTGACTAAGATCTGCTTGATTGGCTGAAGAAGGGTGACTGAAGCCATGCAGGTTGTTTTCCAGTAACACATCAGGCTTGTTCAACTGATCACCAGTGTTGCTATAATACTCCCTTTGAGGTTTGCGTTGCGTCACTTTTTAAAGCTTTGTATTGATTTTTTTCCCCCACTTATTTGTCAGAGCAACTGTGTGAAAGTTCCTACCTAAGTAATGATTGATGCAAAGCATAAAAGTGACACCTACTGGACCAATTAAGCATTATGACCTCTGCGTGTATATTAATGAAAATAGAAGTTTAAATGTTTAAACAAATGATGGCTTTGCAGGTTTGGAGTAAGGGTGTGTGATATGTTGTAAAATGAAATCATCTGATGTATTGGATTTGTGCAATATTGATACAGTGGTGTTTTGTTCTGCTTGATTATAACCTGGCCAGTCTATCGATTTTCTGTGCCGATTGATTATCATAGTTTTCCACTGGAGGTATGGGTTTCACCAGAGAAATCACCTTGGGGAACTAGAGTAAAATCATAATCCACTGGAAGAAAATCATTTTCTGAGTTTTTTAGGCTTTTATTTGGGGGGGGGGGGGGATTCAAAGCCTCCTCTGCTAAAGGTCTCCTGCTTCCAGTTGGCTGTTTGAAAGCACGTCTGGCACTTTTATGATGTAAAGAGGGTATTATGTTGTTTTGTTACCACATTCAGCCTAGCTACAGTTTCACAGTAATCAAGGGGGGACTTTCCTGCAGACTTAAGGTGTCTGTTAATGTGTAGGCAAATGTGCAGAGACACACGGGGCCCGTTCGCTTAGGATCATTTCAGCAAAAAGCACCAAGGGCTAGGTGATATCATACTGGGGTTGTCTGGCTGCCCAGTTTGAATCTCTAAACCCATATCCACTTGACTCCATTTGGCAATGAAATATTTGACTTTATTTCTTTTTTCTTTCTTTTTTTTGCATAATTAATAATCAGAGAACATGTTACAAGATACCAGTGACTCTCAGAAACAGCAATTAATTGTAGCGAGGCCAGTTCCAGAGTTTGACTTTGAAAATAGCTAATGATTAAAAAGAGAGAGAGAGAGAGAGAGAGAAAATATATTTTTTCAAATTAAATACCCTGCAACAGAGCAGATTTTTCTTTGATCAGGTTTGTGTTTTATCACTGCATAAACTATAACTTGTACACTAATTGACTTCTTCAACACATTTTCATAATTGTGTTTTGGTTGGCTCCCTGATGTTATTATTACAGTTAATATTGGTCTGTCCTCACGGCCTCTCGCTCTTGGTCAAAATCCAGCTACAAATACTAATGGTCGGACTACAAGCAGTGAAGATTTTCCCTTTTTTTCATTATGAGATTCAATAATTAAGTCACAAATATTTCTCAGTACCATCATTCCAGAGGTGTTAGCAGCTGCTTTTGTGATTATTTTCTGAAATTAAGACGAGAATAACATCTTTACATAAACAAGTTATTTCCCCTCGTTTTGAGGTTAAGTCCTGCCTGCACCCACAATTACACCGCAAATCGGTCCACATAAAACTAGCCTCTAAGTATTTTCTTTATTTGTCTCTAATGAATGTTCTTGTTGGCAGCAGTTTCTAATTGAGAGGCTCCCTAGACCCACACTTTTCATTGTTCTCTAACATCTAGCAGAGCCGTAATGATCTCACTGGCTAGCCATCGGCACTGTGAGAACATACATCTCTTACTGAGAAACTTATCTGATGTTCTGGCTATTCTTCTTGAATCTTGGAACAACAGCTGTAGCCTAAATTCCTATCTGCTTGATGGGATTAGATATAATCTCCCTGTTTACAGAGAGGATGTAAGGAAAACTAAAGAAACGGTGACATTCATATTGATGATCCGCAAGGGTGTTTCTGAGTGATGCACATACTGGGAAGACAATTGATGTATTTTACTGGATATACAATTTTAAGGAGACACCAAGCAGGACTACACGATCACACAGATCTCTAATCCATATTCAAGGAGCTTGATGAAAGTCAGGCGGGTTTTTATTGGCTGCCGTGACTGCTTCAGAGGGGGGATAATATTTTCACTGTGGAGTTATTTATATAGTTTAATTTTTCTGGTAAAGTCAATAATTTATCAAGGTAATGATGGTTGGGCTGAGGAAAGAAAACAAGAAAAATGAGGAATAATGAGATAGGAGGCCCCCAAAGCAGAATGCCTGTAGTCTGTAGGGGACTTGTGCGCTAGATTAAAAGGTCCGTGGCCTGAGCACACCGATGAGCCCGTGTAAACCTCAGTCCGACTCCCCAGACAGACAGAACTGTCTGTGGATGTATGCTCTTTCTGCTTCCATGAATGATAAGCGTAGGGGTTGTGGATGTTGGCTGTGGTTTTTGAGGTTGTAGTGAGAGAACCAGAGAGGGAAGTTGGGGCTGAGTTGTGGTTAATTCAGATGTGGTTGGATTAGTGTGAAGCTGGAGGTGGGTTCTTTCAGATGACTGGGGAAAAGGAAGGACATTTGTTATGTGTGAGGAGATGTGCCTTTGTTTTCACTCTTTACAGGTTATATAACAGAGTGTGAGTTTCAAAAGGCCTCTCTTCTTTGTTGGAATAGTGATAAAGAACTTTAGTCTGATGTTGTGTAGTTTGTCGTGAACTTTGTACTACTGTTATTAAGATCTTTCCATTTCTATGATGGTGTTTTGTGTGTTTTGTGATGGAATCATACGTTTGTTTGACCTGCGCTGTTCCCAAAGCAGAGTTCACACCCTTGTGTCTTCCACGGCTGTGTTCTCTGCTCCTGTAGTGTTGTCATACATCACCAAGTGAAGCAACACTGATTTGTTTCTTACTCTAAGTCAACAGGCTGCAGCGAGCCCTCGGTCTCTGCATTGTCTCTGATCCTTTGACACGAGCCCAGGCTGTGGACTTCAAAGACAGCAGCCTTTCACATGTTGGAAGATGTGATTCAACGTTGCAGATGATGAGTAATTACCAGCAGAACATGAGAATGTTTATATGGGACCGGACTGGTGGCTTTGGGAGGAAGATGGAGGGAGTGGCTGAGAGTGAAAATGGAAGAAAACAAGGAAGGTTGTATGGTCACATTTGGAAGATTAGGCTAATATCCCAGTGGCTAGCAACTAACTGGAAACGCAGCGTAGCTAAGATGACCACCCTGCTTTCAGAGCACTTTTAGGTCCTGTTCGCCTTGGGCAGGTTTAAGATCTTCAGACTCTCATATTTTTATTCTATTTGAATTTAGAGCTCATGCATTCTCTCTGTCTTCGTCATTCACTCCCCTTTCCTGCCTGATTTTTTTTTTCCCCCCCCAAAAGAAATGTCGGGCGCCAAGTCACTATAACAAGATATGGCAGTTTCACTCCAAATACGTAATGACCCCAGGATTAACAAACAGGGTCCTGGAATGGTATTTAAAACAAAGCAGGGAGCTGAATACAGACTGACCTTGCGTTGTTACTATGCTTCATTTCAGCACTTTTTCATTGGCCTAGCAGTCTCTCTGGGGAAGGACTTTTACAATCTGGCCTACCCCCAGTGTCAGAAAAGCTTTCAGGAGATGGTTAGCCATGAGGTCAAAAGAGGTGGGGCGGTAACTTTTTTCTCCTATAAAAAATACAGGCAGTATTACCTTTGAGACTGAGCCAAAATCAAATAATATCAACAGGAGTGGCTCTAATTTGACGCAGATTACAGCGGTTTCACAGTGTATTGATCGAAATACTGATTTCAAGGCTACTTATAGAATTTGTCTGCTGCCTTCTTGTTTCTCCCTCCATCATTTTCTTAATTACTCGCAGTTGTGTAAAGTGTTGTGTTTGTGTGAATGCACGACCACTCGACCCTCACATCAACAGTCTCAGGGCGTGTCAGAGGATAATTTGATAAATTGGAAGGTCATGGTCCTGCGAGTGTGTCTGATCAGTAGTGAACTGGAAGGGTAGCCTTTAAGAAGTCACCCACATCGAGGCCTGGCTAGTGTTTGAATCTGGAATCTCCTTCATTCTTTTTTGCTCTCATGGTGATGATGTGTGTATATGTTTATACACATGTCCATTAGCGTTGTGCTTTTCTGGTAGACTGAGTGGTCAGAAAGAATTCTTTTTAGGTGAAAAAAGCAAATTAAGAAACATAAGTTGCCAAAGAACTTTTTGCAGGCATTATAACAAATGTGACCCAATTCAATTCACACGCACACACGCACAGACACAAAAGTCTGCACGATTTTTAAGCATTTCACCCATGGTAACTAAATACCATTTTTATTGTTACCCTAAGCCATACACTCCTGTTGCCATGTCAACCCTTTGGCTATTTTGGTGATTGTGAGGAATGTGGTGTCTGACTAAGCACAGCAGTGGCCTGTGACATCACTACTGTTTCATGACAATGCTGGGATTGAGGTGCTGAGCAAGGCAGAACTGTAAATCCTAGAATATGTCTTAATGTGTCTTCAGAGAAACCCCCTTGCCTCACCCCTGACACTCTGATGGCTTTAACATCCACAGACCTTAGGTTAACCTGCTACACTGTGTCTCTGTGGCTGTGTCTCCTTTGTTCCTATGATTCGTTTCTCTTTTTTCCATGCGTCCTTACCTTGAACAACTGTCTCTGGAATGTTGTAGGTGTGCTCTAACCTTCGGGGTCGCACGGTGTGAGATAAAGCTAACGCAGAGGTTTGTTACCAGGTGGTTTCTCTGCTTGGCTGTTGCCATGAGTGTCAGACAATCAACCTTTGTCTGGACTGCAGCAGGACATGTCATGTCTTAGTTCTCACAGGTCCTGCTTGCGGTAGAGGAAACCTTCGCGCCAACATTACATCACCTCAATGAAGTGACACTTAAGGGTCATGTGAAATGATATTGTACAACAAATGGAAGTAACAGAGTTAAGTGGCGGATGAAAACCATACATATATCCCCTGTATGATAGTCTATGGTTCAGGTTGCTACCGCGCTCCTCTGCTAAGGCAGTTATTTCATCTGTCAGTCAAAGTTTTAACAATCTGTAAATCAGTAATGAGCGGTACTGGAAAATGTAAAACAACCAAAAGTGACCACTTTTTCTTCTTTGATGCGTTCTGTATTTTCCTAGAATCACGCCCATTGTCCATCCCAATGAAGGCAATACCTGACACCACAGCCGAAGAGGCCTGGACGACGTCCGAGGAGAGGATGAAGGAGCTCATTGCCAATGCCTGGGACACTGTTAAACGCCTCACTCTGCAGGTACCAAACTCTGCTCTCACTTTTCTCTTTCTGTGCCCTGAACCTTCTCAGCTGAAACAAATCCTGTCATTAGCTGTTGTATTCTGGTAAATTCTTCAAGATCCGATAATACTGATAATATTCAGTAGAAATGGTTTTGATTTGTGATTTGTAATATTCACTTTACGGTTTCAAGCTTTTCTTCAGCCCGCTCTGTGGTTGTGGACATGCGCCACCAAGGACCTTAGCTCTTATCCCTGTTTTACATAGCGATGCATACGTAATGTCTCGTGTCCCTCTGTGGCGGTGTGACATTCTCCCTGGCTGTCTGGTCAGCAGGATGTTCATGTCTGTGCGTCTAACAAGATAGTCCAGTTCTCCCATTATGTGAATCTGTGCTACATCTTGACTGCACCAGTTAGCAGAGGCCACATCACAACCAGCCCCATCTGAAGCACATCAAGACGTGCTGAAAACCCTCTGACAGTGATCCACTTGCTTTAGGAAGAGGGCGTCATGGTGTATGCTCTTCTCTATGTGTGTCATCTGGTAAAGTACAGTACTGATTGAATGTGTCTGTGTTCAGAAGCTTGTGATCATTTGTGAATGCTGGTTTTCAGTCTGCAAATGTTATTGTGAGAAGGGTGACCACAATCACCCAGGGTATTTAGTTTTTGTTTTTCTAACTACAGTATGTTGGTTTTCGGTTTAGTCACTCAGAACTATTTTAAAATATATGAGTTGCGGCTCTGCGATTTAGACACCAGATCCATCGAGATCCCACAGATAACTGCAACATGGACAGTGCTCTGCCAGAAGACAGACACTCACAACTGCCGATATCGGCTGTTATAACAGCAGTGTTTTCTGTGCGGCATTAAAATGTTGTTTTAAAAGGTTAATCTGCGGCAGGGGGGATTTTTTTTTTTTTTTGCAGGGTATTAAACGTGTAGTTAAACAAAATCAGTTTGTAATTGGCTTATAGGCAAGTTTCATTGCACACATAAACAATAACCAGTGTTGCAGAAGTCCTAAAACTATTCTTAATTTAATTCTAATTGCTAGGACCACACAAACTGATGTCAGTCAAACATGAAAGAAAGCATGACGTATAGAGCCCAGAGCCCAGGTCTCATGTCAGCCCACTGAGCTGTTTACAGTACTTCCACAAGAGTTAACTCAACCCTCTAATAATTTGCTGAGCCCGTCATTGCCTCCACTTTGGTCTGTCCCCTTCGGCAGCACGACTGGGACCACACCACGTACTGCAGCAGTAATTAGGAAACAGCCTGTCCTGTTGACATGAGAGTGGAAGCGGACCAAACCAAAGGACCCAACAGCTGGTACCAAAGACCTTGGATATCCACAAAATTAAACCACTCCATTTATTTTAGCACGGCATAAACATAATACCTAATGGCTCACACTTCCCTGGCACATGTAACTAATTTGGTATGTGGCGCATTCTCTTTTTACAGTATGGGGTTAAGAGTGATGGAGTGAAGATGGGAGAATGAGATGGGGAGAGAAAAGTTCGAACCCTATTTATTATTGTACGGCTGCTGAGGCCACTTAAGGCTGTTTAAACAGAGTTGAAACGGATGATAATTGGTAATTTAAATAAAATCCCAGCGTCTGGGTCATAGTCATAATGGCTTGTCACTGAGGTCTTACACAGATGTTAGACCCTGGTTAGATATAAATAAGACTAGCTATAAAAACAGTGATAATTCATATTCAAAAGGTAAATTACAGGAAGATTTCATTTCTAACTCTGGTCGTTTGTAACTTTATCTTGCGTTGTCTCTTAAGTCTTAACCCGTAGAACAGCAAAGATTTATTTTTTTTGACAATTGCAGCCCACGTTCATATTCATTCCATACGTTTGGATAACATATTGACCCTGTCCAAGGCAATATGCTGCATTGTCCTTTTATTTTACTGTAAGAGACAACACAGTCTAAGAATAATCTGTGTTGGCAGTTCTGTCCCACCGTACTGTCTGTTTTTTTTTTTTTTTTACTGGATGACTCTACTTGAATGCAGTTTATGTAATGTCTAAGACACATATCCCACTCAAAGTCTGAAACAGGAATAGCAGCTGGAAAAATGTGTTATTCCTATTTGTAGCTTTCTGCTCTGTAATCATTTGGTAGACCATATTTTCTTTACTGACAAATGTAGTGAGCTTTGAGTCTAAATGATGTTAGCAAGTTTTTCCTGATCCATTCAAAACCATCTTCCTATAATCTGAAAAAATATATATCTCTAGACTAGCTCTTAGCTAAAGTTATAAACAGGTAAGGTGATTAATTCTCATGTCCTAATTTAAACCTAGTGAATCAGTTTTAACAAATAAGTTTTCCCCCATTTAGCCATGTTTGCTTTGTTGAGATGTTCTTTGGTGAGCATGGACCGAGAATGTCAATAATGCAGAATGACATTCATGGTGTTTTTGCGACGTTGTGACAACCATGGTGAGGTCAGACAATCATATTGCCCAAATTGAGGCCCTCACGCCTAAAACGTCAGACCTTATACACAGATCATTTGTGTCATGTACACAGGACGACGTGTGTGTGTTTTTCCCTGTAGCAGGCAGCTAAGTCATGCAGGGCTGTAATGTGTGTAGGTGGTGTTACTTTAGAAGTCACTTCCTATTAGGGCTGAAGAGCAGTGGTGCAGTTGTCACCATGGATACAATGACCTGACACATACTGAAACGGCCACCCGACCTCAGACTTGGTGTTCTAACCTCAGATTTACTTCTCAATAAAACTAACTCTGGTAGTTGTTGTATCTAAAGTTCCTGCTTTACCTTCCTGTCCTTATGTCTTAGTTCATGATTTTTCTCCCTCCAGCTAACTCTCTTGTCCCAGTCCCCTCTCACCCCCGTCCTCCCCCAGTGTTGGTCCCATTCTTCCAGTGGACATATATGTCATCTGCTAGCCCAGATAATAAGTACAAGTGATCAGAATGGTTATTCTATCTTAGGAATTTTGCAATAATTCCTTCTATTTAACACATAGATTTGTTCAGTACTGGCAAATGAGCACGTTGCTACCAAAACTGTAATGGGATCTGCTGAAACAGAGAGACGGTTGCCATGGAAAAATGAGGTAACACTGCTCCCTGCAGCTGCCATGCATTAATGAGTAGGATATTTTCTTTGAAAGAGCAAATTTGAAGGAAAGCAGTGGGGTAACCGAGGTAAAGTGATAGAGAGGTGACAGAGGTGGAGAAACAAGAGACAGGAAAAAGAGTGGGCAGAAGGTAAGATGGGAGGCGAGGAGAAACTACGTAAGGTAGAAAAGATCATGTGTATGTTTGGTGTGGCTAAGATCAAGTTGGCCAGATGGTTTCCATGAAGAAGATCTGAAACTGACCCCTGATTGGAGCGCCTTTAGCAGGCACATGACTTCATCCGCTACCTCCATCCTATCATCCTTCCTTTCAACACCTCATCCTCCCTGTCTGTCAGATCCTACAGCTTCCAAATTAACTGTTGTTACTGCTCTGTGCCCCTTTAAACACCATTTCTCTTTGTGGATTACAGTTACAAATTGCCAGCTGCTCAAACATGCAGCAAACCCAGAGAAAGCCATCTAAAACAGTAATGATCTGTGATAGATGATAAAGCTTTTTAGACTCTGCGTTGGAATTAATAATTTGTTATGGTTGTTGATTATTCTCTGATACAAAAGTCTCCCAGATTCTCCCCAGTGCATTCCACTCACTGTAATAATTCTGTATTTGAAACATGCTTGTTTAACTTACAAGCACTTACACAAACCATGTGCCTGCTCTGACTGGACTCCATATATTTTACTGCATTTATCACAATATAAAGCTGTCAATAATGGGAGCTATTAGAATTTGGCATGCGATGTTGTAATCTGAAGTTAGGCTAAAGCCGAATCTAATTCTATGGTCTTGGCATTTATATGCTTATTATGCATCGCTGTTTATGTTTAAGTGATTGTCCAGGAGCTGGCAGTGCCTGGTGCTTAAATAGAATGCCAAGTAGTGATTGGCTGTAATACAAACATGGGGCTTACTGCAGAGGACAGAATCCTGAGGACAAAGTGGAAAGCAGAAGGTATGTAGAAAGGAAAATGGACGGTGCACAACAGAAGGTATCGGCAGAATAAGAAGTGTGTGAGACAGGGAAGGGTATACATTCTCTTCCGACTACGCCTCTCTGGTATCGCCTGATCTAAATCAAGACCTTACAATGTAACATTAGATGCATCATTAGCTGTTTATCGGGTGAGAACTGTGGGTGTGGGTGGAGAGCACCGCTCATGTGTGGCCAGAATCCTGTTCATCATCTGCTATTGCGTCAATACACCAATGACCTCACAGCCATTATAGGTACACACACATATTTGACCCTCTCAATGGGCTTCACTGGAAAAGTGCTTACCAGGATTCTCTTGTGTCTGTAACCTCTTGAACTTCAGAGGCCCAAAGACCTGGAACTGATTTTCATTAGGATAGAAACTAAACATCCCTATCCTGTGAAGCAGCTGCAATTTCAGGTTAGTGATGTTTTAAAAGTTTATAGGGGAAAAAAATTGTTTCTTTTTCACCCTAATCCTCTTGAAGTTGTTTGGAGGTGAGTCTGGCTAAATTGTCGGCGCATGCATCCACCCTTTGTCTTGGGACGGACAAGCAGGCCATGCGAAAGCCAGGTCATATCAGATCAGCTTGGGTTTGACAGTTTGGCCTCCATGACTTTGTTCGCAGCACATAAATCAGCGATGGTGAAAATTTGCCAGAGTTAGCCAGTAAAACCTCTTTATCATCTGCATTCCATCATTGTTTAATCCAACTTGGCCTAGGATTATGTACTGTTCAACATAAGCGCCGCCACCTCCAAAGAGCAATCATTTGGCCATACCACTACCGGAGATAAATGTAGTTACATCTGTTTCATACTTTTGACCAATGTACAGTACAACATACTTGCTGTCAGTGCTTCATCTGAGAAGGCTTCTGTGTGGGTTGCCTTTTCTTTAGCTTGTTCCCAGTGAACAAACACTAAACACAATTAAACTTAGCTATCCCCCACCAGTGACCCATTAGGCAGGATCGGACGTTGCTCAGGTGTCATGACCAGCCCTTAAACCACAGCTGTAGTGGATCACTACGGTTAAAGTGATGAAGGTGTGATGGCTTGAGATCAGGGGGTGGGAGCAAGCCAGACAGGCCAGGCCAGCCGCACTCCTAAGGCCACTGTTGGATCAATAAACGCAGCGATCAAAGTTGCAATTAACCCACCGCGCTAACACAAACAGCCAAGCCAGCAGAAACAAACAAAGCCTTCAAGTCACCTAAAGCGTTTATTTTTGCAGATTTCCACCTCAGCCAAGGAGACCTCCAGCGCTTGTCAGCTTCTGTAAGCAGTGTTAGAAGAGAGGAATGCAGGGCCGCAGGAATGGCAGGCTGCCCGACTGTGTAGCCGTGCCAGGCCACCATCTTATTGCTTGTGGTGGCATGTGGGTGAGACTTTGCCTATCTGTTGTCAAGAGGCATCACGTTCAGATGCCTTTCACATAGACATCAGGGGGAGTGGGGGTGACTGCTCGCTCTGATTGCGAGAAATGTGTGTATATCCTTGCACTGCAATACACATCTGCACAGTGTCATCTTCAAATACACACATTAATCATGTTCATTTATAGTGAGAGATTATTTACACCGGTTTTACACTATTTACCATTACAGTCGCTACTCTAAATATGTTTTTGGACAGAGCTGAATGCAGGAGGATGTGAAGGGGCAGCGCAAGGTTAAAAGTGGGGGTGGTATGCACAGAGATCATATTATTTTGGGGGGGTTTGCACTGTGGACCTTCTGTTCATCTCACCAGCCACTTAGGAAACACAGTGTCCCATCTGGTGCAGGAACAGGAAGATTACATTTGGAGAGGTATCAGGTTTTTAAAAACAAAGGGATGTGTTTTCCGTTTGCTGCCGATCTCTCCGCTGAGGTTTTTCTGCTCCAGAGTTGCAAATGTTTTCACCCGGGATGCAGGCAGGGTGTTTCTAATTTCCTCTCCCCTATCTCTATGCGAGTTCCTCTGTGTCATGACTCGTATATTGTGTGGGGCGGAAAAGTGTGCGGTAGAGTAAATGAGGGGAAGTTCTGTCCGTACTTTCGTGCTACAATGTGAAAGTTTAATGTGTGATTGTGGGTTTTGGGGGGGTCAAACCGCGGCAAGGTTATCTTGGCCTGCAGGGCTAGTGCTGCACAGCGCCTGGCTCAAGCCTCTGAGTTTCTCTTCCCTGTAGTGATATAAAAACAATAATCCTAACAGTGGATTTGACCACTGCGTCTCAAGATGAATGTCTGACACGTAGCGCTCACCGCCTATGTCCAGGATACTCCGCTCTGACAGAGATTGTATTTAGTGCTGTCAGAACCGTGCAGCAACACAGCTGTTCCGCTGATAATATTTTTAAAGAAGAGGCACTAAGCATTACACTGTCATGTAGAGTCAAACTGTACGCAACTTTCTTACAGCTGTGTACAAGCAGAGTTTTTTTTTTTTTTTGATTTGCTGTTTATCACTGTAAGGGGCTTATGTGCAATTTACAACGATCTTTTTCACATGAGTTTCATATTGCCTTTTTTTTTTTTTAAATCCAATTTAAGAAAGGCTGCCAAAGTGTCAAGAGCACAACATATTTTTATGCAAGTGTAAGTGTAAGAGTCAAAGTTTAAAAGTTTAGACACAGAACTGAACACGGTGTCTTACAAAAAAGTTACACAGTCAAGTGAATCAGTATTTCAATAGCTGGTCAGTTTTAATCTATACACTTACTATATACAATAAATAAGCATTTAAACCATGAACCACACCTAAACCATACATTAAACTGGACATGAACAAACCCATTTTAATACTACTTTTTGATTATATTAATGACGCACTCTTGGCTAAGAAGTTGCTTTTGGACTCACCATTTTGCCTTTTACTAGCAGGGTAGATCCAAAGTGCCTCCTGTGGTTATATAGGCCATTTCCACATGGCCCCGGCCCTTTAAAGTTTGTTTGCCCTCTTGGCTTCCGCTCTCCCAGTGCCTGCACTGCTGGAACCAGATAAACCATCTTCTCCAAGACACACACCACACAGTGCTGCTCCTAAGAGGAGGAAGCAGAGACGCTTCTTTGTTGGAATTAAAACTGTAACGTTTGAATCAGGGTCCACACGTGTGGACCAGGATGATCACGCGCAAGCAGAATGTACCACAGAAAAATGGAACGATCCCATATTTACAATCTGTGATGTTATGCCAAGCTTGGATGAGAAGGACGACATAGACAAAGTACAAAAATGTGTCTTCAGGCATTTTACCAATTAATCACAGTTCTCTCCAAATGGGAATGTTTTAGTTTTTAAATATTTCAAGATTTTTTGTGCATCTCTCTTTTCTAGCAATATTTATTTACTCCTGACATCATTTTATGCTGGCTTCCTCATGCAGGGTCCAGATTGAATTAGAGCCTGGGTGATTGTAGATCAAAGTGTAAGAAGATCCGTGTTCATTTATATTCCTAAGCAACAGGGATCAGGGCCTAAAGCTCAGGATAAGCTATGGTCACCTACTAAATAATCAGGCTGTCACTCAAAAAAAAAAAGAAAAAATGCTGCTACTTCTGTGCTCTGAGGGTCTGGCTTTTTAAGTCTGCAAAGTCTTCGATCGAAATCACTGCAAGACAGTAGTCTATTATCTGGAGGATATGCCAATGAAAAACAGCACAGTACATGACACATACGTACTTGCAAACATACACTTGCTGTGGTCTCTGACATACTGTCCTCACTTCTCTGTCTAAAGGATAGAGTTTCTGCAAGTCTGGCTTTTTGGATGTATCTGCTGGTGTAACTGAGTTCATTGCTATTGCAGGTGCCATCCTTCAGAGGAAGTGGCCAGCAGAGCACCAAGCCTCAACAAGGATATTAAAAATAGACATTGGTGGTGGGGGGGTGCGCTCTGGGATGTTAATTCAGGTGTTCGCGGTCAAGGTTCTATTTTTGTTATTGTTGTTGTTATTTCATTTTAAATGTAAATTACGGATGACTGTAGTTGCACGGTGTAATATGATCTGCACATTTGTGTGTGGAGTGTTCATGCACTGTATGTGGACATGCACGTGTGATCCCTTGTGTCCATGCTCTTTAGTGTGACATTTGAGCATGTTTTCACAGTTAAAGCCTGGCACGTGCAGCTTCATAAGGAGTTCATTGGCTTCAATATTTTTTTCTTAACGGAGATTTCCTGCTTGAAATTGAAGGTTCTCTGCTGTATATACAGACACAGGGAGAAAGAGATTTTGGATTTTTTTTTTTTCAACTTAACCTTTATTTACACCGTGTTATGAAAATACGTTCTATTGAATCTATTCCCAAGCAAGCTTTAAAACCAGGCATCATTCACACATGAGACACGGAGGACACATGCAGAGAACCGTCCTTCTTATCACATTAACTCGTTAGTGCCCCGTTAGTCCAGATTCCCAAGCTGGGAATCCTCCAGATGTTCTCCCTTGTTGCAAAGAACAACCATCCTTCCTCAGCAGTCCAGGTGAGGTGTGTGTCTTTTTGTACTTCATGTTCCATTTATTATCCTTCGTTGGAGGATCAGCTATCCATTTCTTCAAAACCTACCAGCCAGTCAGGGTCAAATCTGAACCAGAACTCCAGGATACTTTGACCATCTGACCCAAGGCAGAGGTCAGTGGTTCAGCCGAGGCAAAGAAAAATGCCATCCTCAAATATAGACACAAACTCACCTTTTTTTTTTCCTCCTACAAACTACTCATTGTTTAACTGAAGGGTGGTCCCATGCCACTAACATTTTACTCAGTTTGTTATTTTTAATGATTTTGTTTCACTTTGACAGGACATGATGTCATTGTGCAAAAGGAATGAAGAATCAAACTCCTTGGTCCTTCTTTTCCCCAGTGAACACACCTGCCTTCCTTGAACTTCAGCATGAATCCAACCCTACAGTATAATTAATGTTGCTCGGCTGTACATACCCCCCTTCATACCTCTGTGCCGTATTTACGGTTTGTTGTACCTGAGTCATTTCCAGAAGTGATCTATCTGTCATTTCATGCTGCAGTTTTATTCCACATTACCCTCAGCCCCACACAGGGTAAAGTTGTGTAACAGATATTCCACACTGCAATTATACCTCTGGCTTTCAGATATTATTTGTGCCCGTTTCTATTTTTAAAATCTTTTTCCTTTTGCTGCACTTGGAAAAGCTACCCTTCCACGGTCCTATTCTAACAGAAAATAAATTTCTGCCGTCCCATTATGGAGAGGAATTGAATTGAGTTTGCAGAGCCTTGTGACTCCCTTGTAAGCACAGAACCATGTTACAAATTTGGCCTCTGAAGCATGTGACAGAGCAAGCTGGATCGCAGCTTGACCTGGGACACCTGTCGGTTTCCTGTGCTGTGACAGGACAATGAGCACGCTTTCGCTCATTCACACACATGCAGTCACAAACATGGATTTGGCAAAGGAGTGTGTGTGTGTCATTGTCACACAGGCTAACTACTTTCCATGCTGTTTTATAGAGCTGTTAATGAGCTGTTAAACACAATCGTGTGGAGTACCAAACATGAACCTACATAACCTCGGGTGAACTTTTGCACCTGAAGCTGTGACTCACTTTTTTCTCTGAACCGTTCGTACCGGATTTTTTCCGCCTTTAGTCTGTGCAACAGTTCCATCACAATTTCTTTCCTCATGCATGGTCACGGCGAGAACACTGGACACTAATTGATGGGGCGGTGGAGGGCTTAATGTCGGTCAGAGTGAATAGCTGTCAATAAATTTGGCTGCACTCTAACCAGTAACACACATGGGACATCCTGACCACAAGCACTTTCTCTGTTTGGAACTGTCCTCCCCAACATTGCCAACATCCCCTTCTTGCTCCGTCTTTTTTTGTTTAGTTATTATAGGTTGTCTTCTATGTGTGTGTGTGTGTGTGTGCGCGCGCGTGCGTGCGTGCGTGCGTGCGTGCGCGTGCGTGCGTGCGTGTGTGTGTGTGTGTGTGTCACGGCTCAAATATGAGGCCCAAGAGGGGGAGGTCTGTGAGGTTAACCAGGGTGACCTGCTGTTACAGGGTGGAGGACAGGCAGTGGGTCTCAGAGGGTTCTAACAACACGTTCCTGTAAGAGTGATACAACCCCAGAACCAAGAAAGGGCTTTTATAATCTCTGCGCGTGTGTGTGGTGGTGTGATAACATTCATCCAGGTGTGATATATTTTCTTTAAGTAAAGAGTAAAAAAATTTTTTGGATGTGATCATTGTGGAAGCTTTCCTGAATTTCTGAGTTTTATGCTGTGTGCAGTGTGAGGTGTGTGTGGTCTCTGTCCTTAGGTCTCTTTGTGATTTCATTTGCTCTTGACCGTGTGTCTGTTTGCAGGATTCACTAAAAGTCACACTGTGGCTCATGGGACAAGAGAGCGAAACCAGAAATGTAATTCTCATGAACTATTGTACTCTGGCACATTTCTGCAATTCTCAATTCTGCAGTTGTCTATCGCAGTGTGTATTTTGCATCAGATCCAGAGGCAGATTAAACATTCCTAAACATTCTATTATTAAAATAGCAAATGAAGTTAGTTCTGAGCCTTTTTACTGCTTATTATATTTTGATCTAACTTGTTTACCGTATTTGTCTTGGATACAGCTTCAACCAGTAACTGTATTGCCTCCTGCAGTAGGTATGGATGACAATAATTATATTGTTCAAAGACTCTCCAGCCCCATGGATTTTTACATGATTAAACCCAGGCGCTGGCAGAATCCTTTGCTGACGTATAACCTTTTCTTATGTGTGAGGTCCATTGATAAAATACTTCAAATGTAGCAGCCAGTCACTGAAGGAAGAGATTTTTTAGTTTTTGAGGTGGAGAACAATATAAGTGTAATAAAAATTACCATTGTATCACCCCGATGCTAGAAGACACCTTCTTTTCCATTCAGACTAAGACCATTTGGGGTTTTTTGAATAGTTTCTGCTGCAGCAACCACCATGCCAAAGGAATTTCAAGATATCTTGTGGCAAATCTGCAGCTGCCATAGGCGTGACATCATCTTTGGTTTTGTGATGCCTCATGGAACAGCAGCAAATCATTATAACGTCTGAGCAAACACAATTCAAACAGATTAAACTGCGTTTAACTGTGCCTAAATTCTGTTTTACTGCGCTTAAAGTGTCCCCATTCTCATCCATTGTTAGAATTTCTTGTGTCACAACAGAGCGTTTAGCATGTAACACAGTCAGCTGTGTGAGAGTGATTAGTAGAAATCAGCAGCCAACAGAAGACGAGTGAGTAAACGACTGAATGATAAATCAATTAAAAATTGCTAACTCAGTATTTAAACATCCTGCCGTTTCCATCTACATCTTCTCAAATACAGACACGCTCCTTTAGTATTCCACAAGAGCAAACTTTCATCAGAGTGTTCTCCTGTTTATTATTTGGCTCTGATTGTGTCTATAAGTTTGATATATGGTGACAGATTTAGTCAACCATCAGATACTGTATAGGACGTAACCTAATTTATATACCAGTGGTTGGATATGTACCATGACCCATTTCATACAGCAAATGTTTACGTGTTAGATTTCATTTTGGTTGTTATGGTTGAACTTTGTGTGTATCGATGTAGTGACTGGATAGGATAACTCATTCATATATATATATATATATATAT
>BJFM01000756.1:98333-128830 GCA_016586285.1 Arothron firmamentum | reverse complement strand
GTAGGTGCATTGTAAAATAACAGTAAATTACTGGCGTCCCTGCTGCCAGTAATTTACTGTTATTTTACAGTGAAATTCTTTACAGTGAAGGTAAATATTAACCTGAGAGATCCACTGTAGGCTGCTGCAACAAACAGTCCAGGAAGACCCGGATAGTCTCCTAAAATATCCATCACCAGATAGGGCATCAGCTCCAGAGAGACAGATTAGAGGAGGAAAAGAAAATAATAGGTGCAATGTGACTTTTTTTTTATAATTCTGACTCCTAATGATCTGGTCATACCTGATCAGGAGCAGAAACCAGTCCAGCTGTCCACACGTCACAGTGCTTATAAACGGAGTAGAGACACATTCCTGCAAACACTGAGCACAGCAAGATGCACAACAGTCCTAAGAGGTTAATGTAGAGAGCTCTGCAAACAGAAGCGTGGAAAGGAAACCAATATTTTGAGTAAAATGTATGATATGTCTCTGTGGGGATTGAGGAGATCTCAGTACTTACAGCCTGGCATGAGTGATGCTTTTACAGGAGATGTACCTCTGAACCTGAGCCTGGTTGATCCCGTAGATACTGGACCAGACGAAGGTCCCACCGACACTAATGGTCCAGAAAGTGTGTCTCCTCAAAGGGTTTGGGTCAAAGCTAGTGGTACAATTAAAAACACCATGGACATACAGATTGAAAAAGCTTTCATGATACTTTTTTAAATTATTATTTTGGTTCCAGCGGTTCTGTAAAGATTGCTGGACGGTTGCTGCAGGCCAGCAGCTCTGTAAACATGCTTCTGTAGCTGAATCCCACCGTGTGACACATACTCACTCCCAAAAGTTGAGCCTTCCTCCCTGTTCTGAATCTGAAATGATGGGACTGACCCCACCTTGTTGGTCCACAGACCTGATGATGACAGACAGGAAGCCTGCAAGCATGACACCAATCTGGAACAGAAATAATTTGGATAGGAGGATTTGTTTTATTTATTTTTATGAATGTACGTTTTTTCAGATGTTAAGTGTGTTTGAATTAAATTGTTACTTGGAATACATCCGTCCACACCACTGCCCTCAGACCCCCCTGAAACAGGAATATATGTCTCTGATGGTTCCAGAAATATCAATTCTAGCCACTTTTCCATGAATAAGCCAGCTGAGGTTTTTTTTTTTTACACACCATGGTGCAATAAAAGGTGCAGACCACCCCGGTGGAGATAACTGCACCCCACAGATCCATACCAGTCACTGCAGAGAGAAAGTGGGGGGCACAGTCGGTCGACTACAGCTTTAAGTGCCTTCATGGCAGAATGCAAAATGTATTTTCACAGCCTCAAAGTGACAACAAACCTTGGTTTAAAGCCAGAGCCGGGGCATAAATGACAATCCCAGTGTAGAGGATCTGCCAGCAGACAGAGAGACGTGAACCTCCAGCGGCATACGTTAGCCTGGTGCAGCTGTCATGGCGGTTTTCTTACTCACTGTCTGAACAATGAAGAGCACAGTCCCCAGCAGACGGGTTGCTCTGCTGAAACGCAGCTCCAGATACTTCACACACACAACGGGACATTCGACACAGAGGGTCAGACGTGGAATACAACAATGTAAGTTGTTATAAGAAGCACTGAATCAAACTGATGCAGACATAAGTTAATACTGTATCTTTCTGAGTTGTGCAATAGTCCACTATATATAATAATCTATCACTTTAATCAGTATTTGTATTATATTATTAAACCAGTATAGTAAGTATCGGTATTATAATTAAGTACTTATATATAAGTCTAAATTTAAGTCTCCTTATTGGCATCTGTGAAGTTGTGATGAGCTAAATACCTCAACTAAAATATTTAACTCAAAATTAAATTTGGTCTGAACAGCTAAACAGCAGTACCTTCAGCAACGTGATGTTATAGCTTATCAAGACAGGTGACATATTTTATGACTTTATGAATATTGTCATCACCCTGATGATAATATTCATAAAGTCATAAATGACTTTATGAATGATGACATCAGGCATCCTCTAATTGAAACTCAAATCACCCTCACCTCATATGTGCTGGTGATGGCCAGCCTGTAAAAGACTGGGAGAAAGATCTCTGACGTCACCACCATTGTTATCACATATGAGACAGCATAGAAGACTATATTGGCTCCATAGCGGTAGACCTACAGGAGAAAATAATTATTTTTTTTATGACTTTAGTCTATTTTCTTATTCATCATTTTGATTTGCTTTATTATATTTAAGTAACGAGGAAGACCAAATGTAATGTAAAATACTTTTTTTAAGTGTTTACATTGGAATTTAGACAAAAATAAATACCGATTGATAACAACAGAAATGTTTAACACTGAAACTGATCATTAGATATACTTATACTGTACAGTATATATTAAATATACAACGATATCTGTTTATAGCGACACATGTTATTTGCATTTGGTATATTCTTACCTCAGCTGGGTTGGACAGCACTGTGATGGCTGACATGAAACTGGCGGTCAAGGACAGAGAGACAGGCAGAGCAGTCAGTGTTCGTCCCCCCGTTAAGAAATCACCTGAACTGCTCTGGCCCCTGTCTGCCCAAGCATAGTAGACCCCAACCGCAGCAGAAATCACGAGCATGACGGCAAACACCACATAGTCGGCTGCCTCAAAGGAGCCAACCACAGCGTTCCCTGACATTTTGGTGTCAGAACAAAATATAAAATCAAATTTCAGAGACTTCTGTGTAGATCTTCTCTAAATGAACACTGCCCTGCACTTGAAAGCAGGTCCAGACGGCAGTGCTGAAACCTTTTATTTCTCTCTGTGTGTGTGTGTGTGTGTGTGTGTGTGTGTGTGTGTGTGTGTGTGTGTGTGTGTGTGTGTGTGTGTGTGTGTGTGTGTGTGTGTGTGTGTGAAGGGGGCAGGGACACAGAAAGAATTCCTGAAAGGTGGATGTGATGTAACTTCAACAACTTAATTGACTATTTTACTTGCGTCACATTTAAGATATTATTCAAACAATGGGTAATTTTACTATTACCATACCTTAAACTAAACTAAATTAACTTAAAATAAACTATTAAGTGCGTTACAATGAGAACAGATAAAAAAGTGTGTGCCCTCCAGTATTTGTCCTTGAAATAAAGTGTAACAGAAGTGTGTGTTTAATGTAACTGTTTCAGTATCCCCTGATAGCTACTGTCATTTCAGATTTTAGAACAAATGGAGTAATCAATACAAGACAAACTCCAATTCCACAGTTATATCTAATATTTATTTCAAGCAATACATACATGTGGGTGACGTAATATACTTGTAGAAACTTGTGAGTCAAAAAGGTAAAAAACGGATTTTGAAGCACTTGATATGCAAAAAGCATGAGGTAACTTGAATAATTCTGTAATCAATGTTTGTTTATCAACAGTGGTATCCATTAAACTATTTGCAAGCGTAAACGAAGAAGGAATTAGAGCAAAACGACTCTCACACAAAACCGGAAGTGAAAAAAGATTTCTCTCTTGCAGTTTTTGTCCTGCGTCTGCCCACCACGCGGAGTAATTTCCCATAATGCTTTGTACAACATGGCTGCGCCTATGTGCGGCGTGTGTGTAAACATTGATAGCCTTTAGAAATAATTAATTTAAATTTAATGAATTATATGAAGCGTACGTTGACTATTGGAGGTCGTAGTTTATTTCAAGAGACAGCAAGATGAAGATTAAATCCAAATCTTCGCATCATAAATCCGAGAACACCTTCAGGGTGAGATTTTAGGAACCTGTTGCAGCATGTTGCTAAAAGACGTAGGGGTATTATTGAGACGAGTACTGATAATATATGTTAAACTGGTAGTTTGGTTGCTTTTCTTTATATACAGGCAAATTTTTCATACGTTTTCATTATATTCAGGTAACATAGTAAAACAGTGACAACAGCATTCGTTCTAAATTCCCTGTTGCAGTCCCATTATCCCAGTATCTGCTGTATTAGCATTTTTAAAGTCATTCTACGTATGTATTTCTTTCAGTTTCTCACTTTTGCTGAGAGGCTTGCCAATGTCAACATTGATGTCATTCATCGCATTGACAGGACTGGAGCTTATGCAGAGGTTTGTATATTTTGAAACAGAAATAAAACTTCTAATTTTATTGTCTGCATGAGTAAATCATATTAATTGTTACATTTACAGGAAGTGGAAACATACTTTTCTGAGGGCCTGACAAAATGGAGAGACCTCAACTTGACAGTGCATTTCAGTATGTCTTCCAGTGTAATGTCAAGACTAAACAACTCTCAGTTTTCTAAAGTATGGGGGGAAAAAACACTGTATTTTAGCAACAATTGTAAAATGACTGTCTTTTTTTAATCGCAGCCACATTTCTGAAAGACGTTTCCAGCAAGAGCCAGTCATTCAACATGCTGGTTTTCCATCAGAAATCAATAGTAGAGAGTCTGAAAACACACCTGTCTGTCAAGGACAGTTTGGCCTACCAGCCATTACTTGAGTAAGTTTTGTTTTGGTGTTTTTTTGTGTTTATGTTGTGTTTACCAGTGACACACATATCTACTTTCCAGCTGCCAGCTGATGTTATAACTTCATTAACTCCGGTGTCAATGTGTCTTTTGTCCCCCAGCCTGGTGGTGCAACTAGCCAGAGACCTGCAGACGGACTTCTACCCCCACTTCTCTGATTTCTTTATTTTAATTACTTCACTGCTGGACACCAAGGACACGGAGCTGTTGGAGTGGGCGTTCACCTGCCTCTCATACCTCTACAAGTACCTGTGGAGGCTCATGGTGAAAGACATGAGCAATATCTACAGGTGAAAAATGAAAGTGTGAAGCCATCACAGTTCAATAGATTTCTCTAAACTAAATTTCACTCCAACAGTTTATACAGCACGCTTTTGGCACACAAGAAGGAGCACATCCGCATCTTTGCAGCAGAGAGTTTTTCGTTTTTGATGAGGAAGGTGGGAGACAACAAAGGTCAAAGTTAACAGGTGCCTTCCTTTTTCACGCCTCAAGGATAACAGGGTGCCTCCTTATGTCTTACAGGTTTCAGATATCGATGCCCTACTGAGTCATATGTTCACAGATCTGGAGCAACACCCTGAAAAGGCGGAGGGAGCTGGTCAGCTGCTGTTTGAAATGTGCAAAGGAGTCCGACACATGTTTCACTCGTGTGCAGCAAATGTAAGTTCCTTTAGAGCGAGCTCACCTTTATAGTACAGAGTTTTAAGTTGACCTAAATTCAGAAATGAATAAACTAATATATTTATGATTTTATGCTTCTGTATTTTCTCACATTTCTCTGAAGACTTTCCCAGTAGCTTTGCGTAAACTCGGTCCTTCGACCAGCCCTGGACCCTCTCTGCCGTGGGACACTGTCAGGGGTGCGCTGGATCACATGGCTCAGGCTGCAGCAAATCACATCAATAAAGAACACTTCTTGGTTTTGTGGGAGGCCTTAGAGGTAATCCAGGTTTAATATGACCCAACATTCAGTCAGTACATGATATACACACGTGCAGCTAATTATTGTCTGTCTTCATTTCCAGCTTAGTGTGGTGGAGGTCTTAGGCATCATGGAGACAAAAGGAGAAAGAGCAGAAGAGGCAGCAGAGCAGCTGGAGAGGCTGCTGTTCATCCTTCACACCCTGGTGTCCTACAGGGATGGAGCTAAGATCACTAAGCCAGAGTCTATCTGCCAGGTAGGGGGAGCGCTCCTTCATCTCCCTTAAATTGACAGTAATGTAAAGCTTCCAGGGACATTCTTGGTTATAATAGATGCTCTAAGAATAAAATGGTGTATCATTCGCCTCTGTAAGTCCTACCTTCACTTTTTCTTTACCTCATGCATGCAGACGGTGTTGCGGCTGACACAGAGTTCAACTCTGTCAGCCTCCTGCTCCCGTCTGCTCCTCCAGATCACCTCCTCTCTGCTCCTTGGGGAGAACATCACCCTGCCTAAATCACTCATCCAGGAGATGATCCAAAAGGTCTGTCCATGGTCAATGAAAATCAGGTTTCATTTGTGTGCTTGAGAGGTTTCATACATGTGAAGGATGTGAATCTGTCTTTTTTTTTTTCCCCCACAAGATTTTCAACAGCATGTTAGGACAAGATCTGATCCTGGAATTCACGAAGGAGATGTTCACTATGAAAGAATTTGAACAGGTGAGTCACATCTGTTACATGAGTTTGTCTGTTTTTCTCTGCACATCTGTGACCTGACCACCCTCTTCCTCCTCCTCCTCCAGCTCTTCCTTCCCACCATGTTGCGCTTTGTTTCCGGCTTGTTCCGCTGTGGTGATTCTTGCTCCCGCAACTCTGGCCTTAATGTGCTGGTCAGCCTGATCCTTGCCAAAGCCCCACCCCCCACAGACGGCTCCATGGCTTTTGAAACCTACCCGCTGCTCTTCACCGGACAGACCACAGGGTCAGATACCTAGAAAAATCATAATTATTCCTCCTTTATTTTCTCCTGTGTGCCATGAAATATGTTTTTTTTTCCTGCAGGATTTTTAACGATAAGGAGCCCAGCAGCACTTCGGATCAGCCAGGAGTCCCAGAACTGGTGCTGTCTCTGGTCCCAATTCCTGAGGAGGAGACAAAGTTCCCTGACCTGTCACAGCTGTGGAGCTCTTTGGTGCTTCTGCCACACCTCAGGTATCGCACACATTCCATTGTACCTTCAAGAAAAAGCTGTTAATCTAATACCAAAGCACATGCGATTCAGCTGTTAGACTGACTGTTGCATATATGTTGCTGCAGGTGCATTTTATGTCAACTAATGTCCCACTTTTAGATAATTTGTGCAATAATTGAAACTTAAGGAAAAAGTGAAGCAGCTTGGAAAACCAGGAAACATGACAACTTTTCAAAATACAATTTTCTAACATCAACACTTATTGGAATCTAGACCCTGAATAAGAATGAACTGCAGTAGCCTTTGGTGGTTAGAAAAAAATTACATGCTTTGCAAATATGTTTTATACGAATGATGATTATGTTCTGAAATTCATAGGGTGTTTTCCCTCATTTCAGGCCTCTTGCTGCAGTCACTGTAGCTCCAGCTGTCACTGCACTTTTAAACCGGCTCTTGTGCGAGATCGAGGCAGGAAAGCTGGAAAAAGGTGATTTATTTTTTTCACTCCTTGCCTTGTCTGAAAACAAAAACTTAATCTTTAAACCTTCATTTGTCATTTTTCATTTATTTATTGCTCAAATTGTTCATCGCTCTTGATCTTTCTTTTAATCTCACCAAAGTGTCTTCTGTCTACAGCTGGTCTGTATGTGGCGAGACAGACCCTGAGCTGCCTCCTCACCCTCGACAGCTCTGCAGAACCCCTCTCCCTGATCACCGTGGACCAGATAAACTCCGTCCTACGGTACATAACTGAGTGTAGCGAGGAATTTTGTTATGTTACAGCAAAGGTCACACTCTTGTGTTTATTCTGGATACAGGAGTTTTCCCACAGACCCGTCTGCCCTGCTCCTCGGAGACCTTTACTACACACGCCTGTCCCTCAGCGGTGTTTCAGAGCACCTGTCCCACAGCGCCCTGTTGGACCTCTACCAGATCCTGAATGCTAACCTGTCCTCCAACATCTCTAAAGTATGTGACACAGGCAAAATGTCCTAACACAAATGTGCATTTTTACCCTTAGCCATTTGTTTCTTTCTCAGGTCCGCCTGCTGACTCTGAGGATTCTGTCCCAGTTTGAGGCAGAGCTCCCTCCCCAGTCCGAGGTACGACCCTCAGTCAAGATTCTCCTCGACTTTGTGATCATACACACAACAGCACAAGGTTAAATGTGTGTTTTCCATGCAGGGTGAGGAGAATGTAGAGGCGCAACCCGTTTTTGCCCTTTGCTTGCATGCTGAGCTGGTGCCGGCCACAGTGCAGGACTACAGAGAGAAACTGCTCCACCTGCGAAAGCTGAGACATGATCTGGTGCAGCGCAGTCTGCCGCAGGGGCCCCCATCCACCTTCCAGCAGGTACGGTTAATCTACTGCTAAGGAGCAGGTATTCTGCTAAAAGCAAACGTTCACAAATCTACTTAAATCTTTGCTTTTATATAGAGTAGTGTACACAGAAATTATTAGATATGTATCCTTGTGTGTCTCTGAACGATTTTTGACATCAGCACAACTTGCTTGCGCTCTTAGGTACCTCTACGTTACCTCATCGCAATGCTCTACATCAACTTCAGGCCTCTGTGGGATGCAGTCATTGAGCTTCTTGTGTGAGTGTGACATTATTTCAGATATACTAACATTGGAATGATTGCATCTGAAATAAATGTCTCCCCTTGCTGCCACAGGAGCCATGCCAGAGGAATGGACAATAAAGAGTTCTGGAGGGTCTTCCATGAACATCTGGAGATGGCGGCAGGAATGGCTGGTGAGAGCTGCAGGTTTCTATTTAAAGTTTTAGCAGCAGAGTTGGTCTGTGATAATAGCACCTCCTCGCATTTGTCACAGAAAAACAACTGCAGGATGACGATGAAGACGATGAGCAGTTGTTGGGTGGGACGACAGCTGAGCCGGGCTGCGATGTCATCGAAAGCGGGGACGTGGGGGTCCTGTTTCTGGAGCAGCTGAAGTTAGCCACAGAACCCAACGAGAGGATGGACTTCCCCAACTTCCGCAACTTGCTGTGGCAATCTATGGTCCAGTTTCCTGACAGGGTGGAACCACGCAGCCGGGAACTGAGCCCCCTGTTGCTCAGGTTCATCATGTCAGTCCAAAATCAGCTTGATGGAACTTTAAAAAAAATCTTTTATAAGAGTAATACTTTCTAGTGTTATTTTTTGTTGTTTGTTTTGATAGGAATGAGTTTTACCCTGCTGACCTGTTGGTGGCGCCTACTCAGGACCTGAGGAAGCGGGATGAGAGAGAGGAGTCTGGGATGGATGAAGAGGAAGAGGAGGAGAGAGAGAACGATGAGCAAGAGGCAGCTGAATCAGGCAGACAACAGAGGAAGTCTCTTCCAAGAGGAGTTGCTGCCAAGTATGAGAACTCATCTGTGTTTCTCCAGTTTAAACTAGATGTAATTAATCTCCTTGTGCTCATACTTCACTGCATTATATGTTGATATTTACTTTCTAAATATGGGTTTATTGTCATAATAGACTTTTAGCACCAGTAATCCTCTTATAAGCAAAATTATAGATGTTAGATGTAATATTTGCTGAGGATGTCTGTAAATTTGAGCAAAAGCCTACAATATAGTACATATGCCCTTTTTTCTGTTGTGATCAGGCTACATGGATTTCGGATATACTGAAGATGTGACCTGTATTTATAAGTTTTGTTTTTTTTTCATTGTTTTTTTCCAGACAACTAATTGCACATCTGAAAGTGTTTTCCAAGTTTTTAAACCCTCGCTCCATCTATATGGAGAAGAGCCTCAGTGAGCTGTATAACCAGGTAAGAAGCAAAATCCACATCAATATAATTATCCTCTCTAGGAAGATCCCAGGTTTGCTCTGAAGGCAAGATTTTTTTTCTTACCATATCAGAGTTAAAGCATACATGTAAGAGATGATGGAATCTGTTCACAGTTGCTGTGCCATCAAGACCAGAATATCCAGCGAGTGGCACTGGAATGTGTTCTTACATACAGAGACCCCAACATCGTACCATACAAGTAAGAAAAGTGCACAGGATAACAGGATGCGGTCACATTCCCTTTCAACAGTGTCCCATTCTGTTGTGTCCTGAATGGAGCCATTGTTGGTACCTTTGATAGTAATCCTTGTTCTCTGAGGAATGTTTCCTTTCATCTGTTCTGCTGGACACGAAGCTCTATTATCAAGATATCGGTTTACTGTACTCCCTCTACACACTGATGTGTGTTTCCTGGAAAGTTTATCAGCCCAGACGCTTGTGTGAGGCTCTTTGTTCTGTCCCAAAGGCACGCTTTTAGTGACAGTGATTTTCTTTTACATTAATGTGCAATCAGTGTTTTTTTCATATTCAGCTGACTGTGGTTGTTGGTATAAATGTGAGGTTTATGTCTGTTTGTCTAAATTATGAGGCTCTTATTTTGGTGTTTTGTGTGTTTTTAGGGAGAATCTCGAAAGGCTGCTCCAAGACAAACACTTCAAAGAGGAGATAGTCCATTTTAATATATCTGAGGAGACAGGAGTGGTGAATGCTTCACACAGAGCCACACTCATTCCACTCCTCATGAGGTACAGTGTGTGTTTTAATGGGTTTATCTGCATCAGTCTTGGGCAGAATAAGATGCATTAAAGTTAAAATCTACTGTCTAGTTTGTCCAAACACCAATAATTTCCGAGTTAAGATGCTCTTTCTGGTGTTAATGAGCGCACAACTGTTGCTTAAGTCAACACACTAACCATGTCAAAGCAAATAAATTAATTGAAACCTCTTGTTAAAAGGAGTTTATTGAAGCATCAAACAACCCCCTGCAGTTTGGTATCTTTGCTGTCTGTTGGACAGGATCCTGTTTGGCCGCCTGCGCAGCAAAGCAGGCAGCAAATTCCAGGGCAAGGCGAGCGCTGCGTCACGCTCCTCCATCATCTTACGTTTTCTGGCTGGTTGCCAGACTGAGGAGCTGGGAATATTCATTGACTTACTGCTGGAGCCCCTCAGTCATTACAGCCAAGGTGGGAAATTAAATATTTTTATTTCATTATTTGGCCGTTGAGCATTATTATATGCATTTTAAAATGGTCGCCGCTAGATGGCAGTGTGGTAACATTTTACAGTAATTCTTGCACTTGAAGAGTGCCTCATGGAACACAACAGTACAGAGAAATAAAGTTTGATTTCTTTTTTGTTCTCAGATGCCTGCCATGTAGCTGTAGAGAAAGCAGTGGCAGAAACTGACGCGAGCTCCATCCTGCCGCTGGGTCGCCAGCACAGCCTGCTGAACATCATCAATGTGGTAATCCACAAATTAGGTCACCTCATCCACAGCTACCTGCCCAAAGTGCTGCAGATCCTCCTGTGTGTCACTGCCACAGTGTCCACCCTGCTGGACAAGAGGGACCAGGTAAGTATGACTGAGGTCATGGTTTTAGTTTTTGGTAATTTTGTGGTCTTCTTCCATTCTTTGTAAATGTTCAAAATATTCAAGTGATTCTTTTAAAGTGACTAGGAATTGATGCAGTTATGTAGTGTGTACAAGTTGAAAACAACTTCATAAATTTACTTTTAAACAAAGCCAGCTCTCTGCAGTGTTGCCAACATGTGTGTCCTAAATTGCAAGTGTTATGTGTTATCTGCAGCTCCGTGCAGGCTGCATTAGTCCTCTGAAGAACTTGAGGCGACTTGGCATCCTCAGGATCCAGGACTTTTTTGATAATTTTGACTGGTACAACTTCAGCCCAGATGAGTTGGATGCCATCTTCCAGGCTGTGGTCTGGCCTCAGGTATGTCTGTTTAGACTCTTTGTCTTCTTTGTCTACACATATTCCATTTTGCTGTAAAAATGTCTTTTTGAGCAGGTGTGTCGTCTCCCCACGGAGAGCCCTTACTCCCCGACGCCGCTGCTGAAAATCATCCATTTGTGGTGCAAAAACGCCAGGTCAGGACTGTGAATGTTATATTTTATGTATTCCAAAAAACCCTCTCAAAAAGACATCTATATTCTTTAGTAATGCAGCAACCTCTGTCACAGTTCTTTAACTATTACTAATATTATAGTTACTATTTCTCTAACATTGACTGTATTGACTGTGGTTCAGGTACTTTCCCCTCTTGGCCAAGCAGAGGCCAAACCAGCCAGAGTTCAGCATCCTCCATAACGTCTTTGCCCTCCTCTCAGCTAAGAACGCCTCCCTGGTGACCATCACCATGGTTATGGACATAGCTGACTCCCTGCTGTCCACAGAGGACTTTGTGGGCTCAGAGACGGAGAAAGAGCTGATGGTTAACGGCTGTGTGTTCCCACAGCCAGAAGAGGGCTCTCTCGTTTGTGCAGGTCTGCCATTAATAAAAGTCTGGTTCTCCAGACTTGTATTTATAATCTTGTATTTATAATCCAATTAAATGTGCCTCTTATCTAATTTTATCCAGATTCATTAAGTCAGGGCTCCCGACTGCTGCTGCCTCAAGTATCCACCCTCTTGGGTTACCTTAGCGGAGTCGTGCGTAACACTGACAGACTTAAGAGGAAGAAGTTCAGAGTGCAGGTGGCCAAAGAGCTCAACATTCTGTCTAAGTGAGTGAAAACACTTAATGCGCTTTATTTGTCTCATCAGATGCCTTATTAGAAAGTTGTATTATTGTTATTTTTATTATTTTTTTAGGATTAGCCGATTTGTGAGCGAGAAGGAGCAGAGCTCAGTGCTCATCGGCCTTCTGCTGCCCTACCTCCAGAGAGCCAACAATCCTCAAGTAGGACTTTCAAAATAAAAGCAAAAGATTATAGTTTATTTGGGAACAAGGTGTGGAGTTCCTTCACTCACAAATTTAATGCAACTGTTACTGTGTGACTATTTCAGGAGACAGAAATCGACATCTTGGCCACGGTGCAGAACCTGCTGCGACAGTGCGTGCAGCCATCGGCCTTCCTGCTGCCGCTCAGCAAACTCTTCTCCTTTATCCACAACAAGCTGCCCAGAAAGGCCCTCACGAATGTCTTTCAGGTGCAAAATGAAACAATCCTTTGGTCTACCCTTATGCTTATTTAGTTTTATAATGAAAAAAGTTCTGCTGATTTCTCCTGGATGTTTAATTTATTTAATTTCAAATTATAATATAATATATATAATTATAATATAATATATAATTGCTTTATATCCTTGACTGGAATTTTACTATTTTATGTGTTTAAATAAAGATTTTCAGCCTTTACAGGATGATGAAAAAGATGGGAACCAATATTCTCCATTAATAGGCGCAGGATTCATTTTCATTTGACTTACTTTATTTGAATGTTTTTTCTTTTAATGATAAATACTACAAAAGAACTTATATTTGTCTGGTTTTGCTGGTCTTTCAGACTCTGTCAGATCTGGATCCTTCACTCACTTACATCACTGATATGGCATCGAAGGTAAATTCAATGATTCCAAGCTCTTTAGTATAATTTATGTTTTTACTGGATTTCAATGTTTTAAAACTGACTGGATTTGTGTTATGAAACAACTGTTTCTTCCATCTGTTTTTCATTGTTGCCATTGCCGTGTATGTTTGTGCCACACTTTAATGCCACCTCTCCTTGTTTCCAGCTAAACGCTTTTGACAGCCGACACTTGGATGAGATCTATTTTGACGTGCGTCTGACAGCCTTTCAAGACGCCTCCAGGAGAGTCACAGAGATGCGCACTCTTGACCTGAACTACATCATCACCCTCATCCACAACTGCTTCCACACCTTTGAGGCAGGCAGAAACACGATCCATGTGACTAGCTTAGCGGCTACAGTCTTCTATTGTTCACCCTCCTTTCCTTCTGAACTACAGATCGGTGACATGTCGCTGGGAGACAACGCCACCTTGTGTCTGTCTGCTGTAATTACCCAGCTGGCTGCTGTCGAGGCTGGAGAACAGATCTACAAGAACGTCGTCCAGCACATCATCCTGGATGCTGTCATCAAAGGGCTTCGCAGCAAGACTGAGGTGGGAACAAAAATGTCTGATTTCCTAAGCTGCCACTGACACCTACTGTAACCCCGCCCAGCCTGATGTCTGTTCCTGTCCTCTCCTCCAGAGTGTGCAACATGAGTATACCACTGTCCTGGCCTGCCTGGTCAAGACCTTTCCCTCCAAGAAAGACTTTCGTGACCTGGTACAGCTCACCAACTACAGCGACCCCGAGTCGGACTTCTTTGAACACATGAAACACATCCAGGTAAGTGTGAAAAACACCTGAACCCTTATTTGAATAAATAATTGCGAGATTCTTGAACCCGTTTTTTTCTCCGTTCAGATCCATCGGCGAGGTCGTGCTCTGAGAAAGCTGGCCAAACAGCTGTGCGAGGGTCGTGTGATGATGATGCCTCGCTCCCTGCAGAATTACATCATGCCGTACGCCTTGACCGCCCTGCTCGATGAAAAGATGCTAAAGGTGACCAGTGAACCCTTGAGTTTGCGAAGATTTATGTGAAATGTTTATTTTTATTCTGTTGATGTTTGTGGTTTGCTGACAGTGTTTTTTGTTATTACGTCAGCATGAGAACATGGTTTCTGCTTCAGTGGAGATGGTCGGAGCTGTGTGTCGCAGGTTGACCTGGTCCAAATACCTCTACTACCTGAAACACTTCATTCACCTCCTGCAGACTGGCCAGGTTGAGCAGAAACTGGCCGTCAGGTGAGGCCCATTCACATTTAGAAAAACTCAATCCTCAGCACATCCATAAGTGATATTTGTCTCCTCTTTCTTTCCCGCGTTCTGCTTTTTACGCCAGTTTGCTGGTCACAGTCCTGGAGGCCTTCCATTTCGACCATGAGACCCTCAGCAGAGAAATGGAGGCAGCCAGATCCAGAGAAGGTGAGTCATACTTAAAATTCTGCTTTAGCTTGATAAGTGATGGAATTGAATTTCATTAATCTCCTCATATAACATGCTCTTCTTGGAGGTCACCATTTTCTCTTCTGTTGCACCTAATTATGATTTAAGAACAAATATTGTATTTTAAAAACAATATTAGTTACAGATTGCATTAGAGTCAGATGAGTGCATTGAAAGGTGGCGATTAAACTGATAAACCAAGGTTTGCATCTAATTTACTTTCATTAGTTATTTTTTTAATTGCACCTAGTAATTGAGCAGGCAGATAAATAATAAACACCCTTTCTCAAGCTGGGAGTGTCGCAGTCAGTGCAGAGGAGCAGGAACAGCCTGAATCAGACGTAAGTGACGACGAAGAGGCAATGGAGGTGGACGGCAAGGCAACGCAGCCCGACCTTCCAATGGAAACAGATGGCGCTGTCGGAGAAAAGGTTTCCAAGGAAGCGGCCTCCAGCAGGACCGAGCGAGCCGCGGTTGCTAAACCTAGCGCAGTTTTCAGCGGGCTCCCGCAGAGCAAAGATGAGCTGGAGGCTCTGATCAAGGCCATCCACCACACCGTCAGCAACAGCGTGCTGCCCCGCCTACACAAGTGTCTCACTGCAAAGGTACAAAACACACACATGCGCACACACACACACCTACCTTCACTCTTATTTTGCCCTGAATAACTGTGGAAGTGTGTGTCAACAGGTGCAGCGTGATGAGGAGCACAAGGCAGTGAAGTCTAAGGAAGTGAAGGATGAGGAGGTGGTGAGAATACCGATAGCTTTCGCCATGGTGACACTGATGCAGACTCTGCCGCCACATGTCATGGAGGCCAACCTGCCCGGGTATGTGTGCAATTCCCCTCCCTGATGGATGGTTTTAAAGCAAAAAAAAACAAACAAAAACACTTAGGTACTATTTTCGTGTAGCATCCTGATCAAAGTGTGCGTGCTGCTGAGGAACCGTTTCCAGGAGATCCGAGACGTGGCGAGGGGGACTCTGGTGAAGATCACCCAAACTTTGGGCACCAGGTATCTGCAGTACCTGCTGAAAGAGATGCGGTCAATCCTGGTGAAGGGCTACCAGGTAGGAGCAGAAACAGAGCATCCAAATATGTTATTTCCAAAGAAATAGCTGGAATCGGTAACCGACAGCATCTTTGTTGTTCTTCACCAGGTCCACGTGCTGACGTTCACAGTGTACCAGTTACTGTCAGTCCTCAAACCAGCGCTGAAAAGCGGGGACCTGGACTCGTGCATGAACATGCTCATTAGCGTAAGAACATTTCACTCCGCTGTTGCCTCGATAGACAATCTGATTATTGGCTCGCTGAATTTATGTACATTGTCCAGATTTTCAACAACGAGCTGTTTGGAGCCGTGGCCGAGGAGAAGGAAGTGAAGGGAATCGTGTCCAAGCTGATGGAGGCTCGGCACAGCAAGAGCATGGACTCCTACGAGCTGCTGGCCCAGTTCTGTAGCAAGGAGAGCATCACCAGCCTCATTCTGCCACTGAAGGAGGTGAGCAGGGAAAAGCAGGCAATCAGCTGCTAACTCAGGAAGTTGCTGTTATTTTAGTTTTTTGTAGTTTTAACACTGTTTTAACCAACACAGGATTACTATAATTAAAAAGATTAGCTTGACAAATAACAATAATGGAGCAAAAGTTCAATGTTTGCTTCTAGAATTAACAAAAAAATGGGAACATTCAAGTATTTATATCCCAGAATTGTATGCAGTTAAAGTGCCTGCATCCTCCTGATGGATCTTCCATCTAAGTGATGAATGCTTTTATTTTCCATTATCAGATTTTGGAGACTTCCTCCAGTCTGAAGGTGTGCAATCGAGTGGCTGCTGTTCTGCGTCGGATCATTCTTGGTCTGCTTGTCAATGGTGGGATGACGGCGAAGGATATTTTGCTGCTGTGCCACGCCCTGATCAGCGACAGTCTGCCGCTGCTCACCAAGAGAGATCGGTACCCTCCAACGCTCACCTGAGCTCACATTTTTAACTTTCACTGATGCTGATTTTCATCTATAATACCTGTGTGTGTGTGTGTGCAGAGAGAAAGCCTTAGCTAAGCCACCCCCTGACCCGAGGCTGCCCCCTCCCAGCTGCCTCCTCCTGCCCCCTACTCCTAAGAGAGGTGGCCGGAAAGCTCCAGTCAGCAGCCGAACCAACATGCACATTCTGGTGGACGCTGGGCTCAAGGTGGGCACAAAATGCCAAAGATCAGCATGTTCTCATTCATTAGATCTGATGAATCTTACCTGTGTGTGTTCTTTAGCTTCTCCACCTGAGTCTGAAGAAATCCAAAGTGACGTCGTCTGAGACCTCAGTCCTGGAGATGCTCGATCCCTTTGTCCCGCTCCTGCTCGAGTGTCTCAACTCCATGCACGTGAAGGTGCGGTGTTTTTCCTTCTGTCTGCACCTTTCAGGTCTGACGCTCTGTCGATGAAGTAGCTCATTCTCGACCCTGACGCTCAGGTGATCACGGAGGCGCTGGTGGCCTTCACGTGCCTGTTGAAGTTGCCTCTTCCAGCCGTGGAGCAGAACGCCAACCAGCTGACCAAACAGCTCTTTGTCCTGCTGAAGGATTATTCCAAAGCTGGGGCGGCCCGCGGGGAGAACTACCTCCTGGTCCAGAACTGCTTCAAGGTACCGCCAGTGACCACAGGTCATCTGCAGCCTCACACTCGAGTTCTTGAACCTGACCGAGCCTCCTGATGTTCACTCTCAGGCCATCACCATACTTGTGAAGAACGTCAAGAGCAACAAGATTTCGGAGACACAGCTGCAGGTGCTCCTGGGATACGCGGAGGAGGACATCTACGACCAGTCTCGCCAGGCCACCGCCTTCGGACTGCTGAAGGTAAGGTCAACCGAGAACGTCCTCGCCATCGGTTACGTTTCAGGTCACCTGGACTTACAATTGGTCTCTCGCCTCCAGGCGATCTTGTCCAGGAAGCTTATAGTTCCAGAGATGGAAGAGGTGTTGAGGAAAGTAGCCAAACTCTCTGTCACCGGCGGCAACGCCATGATAAGAATCCACTGTCGACAGGTATTTGTTAGACAGGACTCGTTTTTCTGCTCGCACGCCAGGTTCTCCATTACAGCTCGTGTTTTGCAGATTTATCTGAAATACTTGCTGGACTACCCGCTGGGGAAGAAGCTGAAAAACCACCTGGACTTCGTGGTGTCCCAGCTGCCCTACGAGCACGAAGCAGGCAGGGAGTCGGTGCTGGAGATGCTGGCCTACATCTTCCAGACTTTCCCACAGGTGAGGAAATCTGACCACGCAGGAATGAAATTACGATCTGCAAAAAAACATCTAGACACACCTCTCACACGTGTTTCCGTGTGTCTGCGCAGAATCTGCTGCTGCAGCACAGCGGCCTCTTCTTCGCCCCCCTGGCCCTGGTCATGATCAATGATGCTTCGGCGCGTTGTAAGAAGATGGCCGCCTTGGCCATCAAGGCGCTCCTGGCTCAGCTGAACACGGACCATCAGAACTCGCTGTTCAAGCTCGTCAACACATGGCTGAACGCAGAGAAGGTTGTTGCTATTCCGTGCGTGAGCGATCCAGAGGTTAACCAGTTTGCGTTCTGGTCTAAAATATGAATCCTCTGATCCCAGACCAGTCTTCAGAGACTCGGCACTCAGATTTGTGGGCTGTTTGTGGAGGTCGAGGGGGAGAAATTCGCTGCCCGTCTGGACGACCTGCTGCCCCTGCTGGAGCGAGAGATGAGCCCCGACAACTACGAAGACGTAAGTCATCTGCCTTCTTCGCCGTCTTTGGCCGAGAGTGGGAATCCCTGGGTGGGGCGCAGCTCATCGATGATGTCTTCTTCCAGATCGAGGAGGAGCAGGAGGAAAAAGGAGCAGACCGGCTGCTTTTCAGTGTCCTGACGCTCATCAGTAAGCTGAACAAACACTGCAGCCTGCTGGAGCTCAGCAAACCTCACGACACCCTCTGTAACATCTGGGGTAAAGAAAACACACACACAGACACACACAGACACAAACAGACACACATTTATAGCACTTTTTTTTCCTTTGTGCCTGCAGCTCATACTGAAGCCCACCTACGCTATCCTCACTGCTGGGTGTGGCTGACCGCCTCGCAGCTCTTCGGTCAGCTGTTCGCAGCTCATCAGCCAGAACAGTTGGTGGCGGTTTGGACAGGAGAGGAGGGAGACTCCTCATCTCAGCCATCAGCCACAACCTTCATCTGCAACAGCCTGGACAAGAAGGTGAAGCGGGCTTCTCCTGCATGCTGGGAGGCTGCTGCTTATTGTTGAGAAACGTCTTCATTCCTGCGTTTCTTGTTCAGATGCGAGAGTTGGCGTTATCGTTCTGCCATCAGCTGCAGTCCAAGTTCCTCGATGCAGCATCGGGAGAGCAGGTGACCTTTTCACCGAAACCGGATTTGAAACAGAAACCTCAGTGGGTTTGATCGGCAACTCTGATCCACCGCTCCCACAGGTCATCAAGAACTTGCTCTTTGTCGGCAAGGTGATCTACCTCATTTCCCCCGAATCTGACGTGACCTCGTCCCAGGAGGAAGCAAAGGAGGAAGAGGAGGAGCAGGGGGAGAATGGACAGGAAGAGGACAATAATGGGGAGGAGAGGGAAGAGAAAGGAAAGGATGACGAGGACGGTGATGACAAGGATGACCGACCACCTTCCCTGATGTGGCTGATGAAGAAGCTCTCGCTAATGGCCAAGAGAGAAGCAGCGCACACCCCCAAAGTCCCCCTGAAGGTACCACAACAACCTTTAACTGTTATGAGCTCATTTAGTCAGTAAACGTATCTGAGGCATTTACATGATCTCTCTGCTGTCTGCAGAGAACATGTGTGTTTAAGTTCATGGGAGCCATAGCCATGGACCTTGGTGAGGAACGCATTGGCCCGTATCTGACCACCATCATCACTCCTCTGTACAGGGAGCTGGACAGCACCTACGCAGACCAAGGTAACGCTTATTCTAGATCTGTTAGTCTGAAAAGAATTCTGATTTCCTCACATAGTTGCTTCCATAATTCTGTTCAGATCCCACGCTGAAGAACCTGGCACAGGAGCTGGTAGAACTGCTAAAGAAAAAAGTGGGGCTGGAGAAGTTCTCTCTCGCCTTCGCCGCTGTCCAGAAAGAGTTCTCCCAGAGGCGAGTGGCACGCAAACGCCACAGGGCCATACAGGTACGACGGACGCCGAAGCATCAAGAGCATCAGCTGTACTACCAGCAGTCACCTCACATCTTTTTCTTTTTTTTTGGTCTCAGGCGGTGGCTAACCCAGACATCGCAGCCAAGAAGAAACTGAAGAAGCACAAAAACAAAATCGAAGCCAAGAAGAGGAAGATTGAATTCCTGCGACCGGGATATAAAGCCAAGAAGCAGCGCAGCAACACGCTCAAAGATTTGGCTATGGTGCAGTGAGCCATGCCACCATTTACCGGAGATGCTCGGCAGGAATGAAGATGACCACCTGATGAAGAACAGCAACTCCTTTGATGGAGGTATTAGCTGAAAACACTGCAGGCTGACTGCCCATTCCACATCGCTTCACAACGTTGCATATGAACTACAAAACAGAACTGTTTTCTTACTGCTAAGAGAAAGGCTAAATAAAAAAACATTTTCTAATTAAAAAAAAAAACTTCTGTACAATCACTGGAAGCAATTTTTACTGAATTATTTCACTGTACACACATAAATATGCAACCACAAAACTTTGCGCATACAGTTGGTGTTGAGTAACTCCATTACTAACATGCCAAAGCTGCCCCTTCAAATGGAAAAAGGTTCAATTACCAAATTATTTTCTTAAAAAAAAAAAAAAAAAAGATGAAATGAAACCGGGGAAAGGAAAAGAAATTTGACATCTGATGGAAAATATAGTACAAAAACATCCCAGTAACGCAAGACAAGATAAAATAGAAAATGATGGTGTAATTAAAATTTAAATTTGAATTGCTCTACTCAGTGATGACCTCACTGGTCGTTGCCCAATTAAAGAAAATGAAATACTGCCATCTGTTTGACCTTCAGGGAACAGTTTAGATTTACATGCACAGAGTTTTCAGAGATGCTTTTTCCAAATAATTTACCTTTAATGCATTTGCACAATGCACAAGCATACAGACTTGTTGGCCTTTCCTTCGGTGAGGTCATAGAGCTCTTCGTGTTTGTGTCTGGACTGTGTCCCCCCAGCCCATTTCAGTCCCAGGTGTTGGGCATCAGGAGGGCTCAGTGAAGGCTTCACGTGGGTTGGAGGTCCGGGTGGAGTGCAAACACTGGTCCAATGGATGTTGAGACATTGCGAGGGATCAGTCACAAGGCTTCATACAGACGGGCCAAAGATCAATGTACAAAAGGGGCGGGAGCCTTTACTGTCGACTCTTAAGGGAATCGACCAGCCTACGAGGGTAGAGAACAAACATGACTCAGCCTGGATAAATGCTGAACACATAACAGGTTGGGCAATGTGACCTAAATAAATGAAGAAAAAAAAAATCACCCTCTATCACACCTCACTACAGCAGATAACTCATGAGTTTTTAGTATAATTTCCTTCCTGTATAGCATGTGAGAACATACCACTCCATCGCCTCTTCCAGGCCTGTGCCTTTTGTGGCCGAGGTCTTGAAAATCTGCCACTTTCTGTCTTTGAGTGCAGGAAGGCCCAGAGCGTTGGCCACCTCTGTGGGCGTCATCGCCTGCTCCATGTCTTGTTTATTTGCAAATACCACCAAGATGGCTTTCTTCAGCTCTTCTTCCTGGAGAAAACACAGTACACATAATTCTGAATGCATGAAGTATAAAAGACAATCCATTCTGCCGACTGTTTCTGTGACTCAGTTTAACATGTTCAACCCGTCTTCACCTCCAACATGGCCACCAGCTCGGACTTTGAGATGCCCATCCTGTCGCGGTCGCTGCTGTCGACAACATATATGATCGCATCTGTGTTTGAGTAATAGCACCGCCAGTAGGGCCTGTTGAGCAGAACGATGATGGGGTGGGGCCAGACACAGAGGTGGAAGAGGAGACAAAAGTTACAGGAATCATATGATAAAAGGAACCAATAATCTACTTTCTCACTCTTTACAGTTACATTAGTTGCATGGCACAAGGTCACAAACAAAAGGAAAAACAACAATGGACAAACCTGATACTGGTCTGTCCTCCCAAATCCCACACCTGGAATTTCAGGTTCTTGCACGTGATTGTTTCAACATTGAAGCCAATCGCTGTGTAAAAGAGCAATCCATGAGTACAGCGAGCGCAGGAAACATGAAGAGCTTGTTTGATCAGTGCTACACTGTCATTGTGTGAGGGAAAAATAGGCTTTCAGTTGTTGTTTGTTCTGCAGAGACCCATAAACAAGCAGCAGTAAAACATGCAGTCAAACTTGCCTGAATCCTTCTAGAAACATTGTTAGAAGCTATACAGTGGACATACAATCTTGTTAAAAGAGCTCAAAAAGAATGCTGATCAGACCGGTTATACTTGTGTTAATGAAGAGTTTGCTCAAAGGGTTGATAATTGGTGCTCTTCATTACAAAGGGTGTTTTCTCATGTCATATTTTATTAACACAAAATCAGTCAAGGAATCAATATTGAGAGATAGATAAGACATATGAATAAAAAAAACATATTGAACTCTACAATAAAAATAAAATAAAAACATTAAATCAACAGAACAAACTGGCACTTACTGGGGATTGTCGTGACAACTTCTCCAACCTGAAGTCTGTATAGAATGGTTGTTTTTCCAGCGCCGTCCAAACCTAGGATCAAAATCCTCATCTCTCTGGTGCCAAACAGATTGGAGAAGAGGCTAGAAAAGAAGCTACCTGAAGACAGAAACAATTATTTTAATAATCGGTTGCAAAGAGGATACACATTTTCTTCAGTAAAACAGCAAATCAGTTTCATGTTTGTAATTAAGTGATTAGATCGATTAGGTTTAATCGACGTTCACTTAGTTTTCGTGAAATCGAGGAAACTATAACCTTTAAAGGCAACACAAGAAATTACATTTAAAAGCAGTTTAAATGAATCAGTCTGCATCACTCAAGTCGTGTAACACGTTAGCGGATGCTAGCTTAGCTTTAGCTTAGCTAATCATTGGCATGATTGATGGCATGTGGATATGATTTGTGTCTTAAGTGAGGGTGTGCAGGTTTTGTTAAACATTTAATCAGAACAGTCAGAAGTGAAAAGATTTGGGAACAGGAAATAAAATTAAAAACAACGTTACAGTTCTCACAGTAAACAGCTAAAGATAGCTGCATAAGATAGCTTGTTAGAGTGGCACTACGACTTTGTCACCGGCAAGCAAAAAACAAGAGGTGAACATTATATCAAATCCTGTATTAGCAATTCAGTTGCATGTTCTCGAATGGGAAACAGTCTGACAAAGAATACATAACTTACTTACCCATGATAATAAAACTATGGTCCTTTTACCAGCAACACGGACGCAGAAGTAGACACCTATTTCCGTGTGGTTGACGTGTCGCTGGATGATGTCATAAACTCGCACTTAGGCTTTGCTGCCATACTTTCGACTCATTAATATTTTTACCCTAAAATTTAAATAAAAAAATAAACGAGTCCTACGCACACAACACAATACACTAAGAATAAAACTAATTTTTGAAAAATTATGTATTTATACGTGCTTCAGATGTGGTGCTTTAATTGAAAGCTTAGCCTATTGAACGAAAGTGTTGGTGCTCAAGTGATGGCTCATTCGTGTGTCTACGATTTAAGGTACATTCAAGATCCCAAATCGAATTTGCGTTTCCAAATGTTCCGCAGCTATTCGCTCCTGAAGTACGGAATCCCTAAGCGGACAAGATTTTTTTTTAAAACCCCAAAAATATTATCTCGGAAAAACAGAACGCATTTTTTTGTTTTTGTTTTTGTTTATTCATGACGCATTTTTTTTGACTGATTTGACTCCGGGGGGACTCGAACTAGCAGACCTTTTTCAAAACTACAAAACAACAACTTGGTACAGCTCAAAAATTAAAACTTACAAGAAATAAAAATAAAAGATGAGTGGACGACCCAACTTTAAACTATTTCAACATCAGGGTCACAACTACACAGTCTTTGCGGAAAACTTTTGTTGGGTTTGTATTGTGGCGGTGATGGCGTGCAGATTGGTGCAAACGAAGTCGGCGTGGAGGGTAATGATGCGATCAGTGGCTGAGTCACAGTCTCCTGCGTCCACTGACCTCGCTGTTTCTGGTTGCTTTGCTCTGCCGCAGCCGCTGTTGCTCCATTTCAATTCCTTATTTTGGGGCAACGTCCACATCTGCTCTGTAGCTCTTTCTACGTCACTGCGAGCAGACTGAATATACAGCAGCTTTGATATTCAGTTTTGCGCCTGCGACTCTGTGCGGGGCATTGTCAGGGTCATTATCCGAGTCGCCAAGAGGATTAGTGACTCGCCCCGATTTGGGTGAGGGCGAGTCGTGGCGTCTAAGACGCTGAAAATCGTGCCGTGTATACAAGGCTTAACGAGTGTGTTACCAAGGTTAAAAGCAGTTAAATGGATGTCCAAACCCGAGACGTCTTTATTAAATGTATGCAAATTCTATAAATTATCTCTGTGTGTGTGTTGCATTATTTAGTATTTAAAAACTGGCATTTGTTTTAAAATCAACTAAACTGCGATAAAATAAATCATTGAAATTTTATTTTGAAGGAGGTGGACTGTTGACGAGCTCTCAGCCAATCGGGAGGCAGCAGGTGTGTTCACGTGGTTGAGAGCAGAGATCAGAATTCGCGAGTGGCGGAGGACGGCGCTGAGCCTGAAGAAAACACCAAGAAAGTTGTTGAAACGGCTTCAGATCTGACCGAGGAGACCCCGGTGGAGCCTGGACCTGTACGAGTTTAGCAGCAGCTTAGAGCCCCCGTCTCCCTCACGAGGAAATAAAGAAATTGGTGAGCAAACATTTTGAGCTATAATGCTAAGCGCTAACGGCTAGCATTATAGCTAATGGCGGACGGCGAGCTCAGACGCCAAGGAGGGACGCCAGGTGCCCCGAGATATGTTGGTTTGCATCATTTCTACACACATGTGCAGGATTTATCGGAGCATTTTAAACACTTTCTGCCATGTTTTAATTTAACTGCTGTGAACTTTACGTTTTCTGCAAGCATATTTTCGAGCACTGAAACCCAACTATGATGGCTTATTTAAAAATGCTTCGACATGACAAAGTTAAAAAATATGTGTCTTCTTACTGGGTTGACTTACTTTACAGTATTTTCTTGGAAATTTTTACAATGTAAAGAGATGCAATTGTTCAGCTTGAAGCTGTTGGCGTATCTGCCTTGTATCTGTTAGCCCGTTTGCGAACGCTAAGCTAGCTGCTGAGCTACACAGATGTGTTCCAAGAGTCTTTGTTTTCTAAAGTATCTAAAATTAAACAAGGTTTCAATTTGGCATATTTCAAGAGTTAATTTTATTTAATTTTGAAAACCAACAAAAAAAAGATTGGATATTTGGAAATGCATAACTTGATATTTCAGATCACGTCAGTGTTTTTTTAGGGGGAGTCGGAGTTGGGGCAGTTAGGGGAGGGTACCGCTAGAGGGCGTAAGAGCGCTGGAGTCAGGAAGCGTTGGAGTCGGGTGAAGTTGGACTTGAGGAAAGTCAGCGTTATTTGGGGTCGGACCTAGGGCAGTAGTGGCCAACGCAGACCTACGAGAGCATCAATCCAGCAGTTTTCTGGCCTAGCGAGTAGATGACTATTATTTGGAATCCTCCTTTCCTTAGTGATAGCAGTCGTCTACTCGCTCGGACAGAAAACTCAGTAAGTCCTCCCTGCACAACAGCAATAGAGTGCTGTTTTTCCCTGACTAACATTTCTCTCCATTCTGCAGGATGCTTCTGGAAGTCCTGGGTACCCCGGTCAGCCCACTTCACCGGTTAGCTGTTTTATTATAAGCCAAAAAGAACTTCTTGCGAGTCAGGGAAAGTGTGAACAGTTGTGTTTTTGCAGAGTGTGAAAGGCGACACTGGCCCAGTAGGACCTCCTAGTGCCAATGGGGATCAGTTAAAACCATAAGTGTAGATTTGGACATGGGAGCTGTGAGGCCAAAACATTCCACTATAGAATTTTTTTTTAATCTCATGAGTGCAAATAATGCTACTTGGGTGAGATGGAAAGTTCAACAAAGAAAACAATAATGTGATCGCCATAAACAAATGATAATGTTCCTCTTGTTTTTCAAAGATTTCCCAGGACCGCCAGGATTCCCAGGACCACTGGTATGTAGATAATTTTCTTAATGCATGACACCTTGGTGTTGGTGGCTTGAGTAATGCTTTACACATGCATTTTTAGAGTCAGCCCGGTATTGCTGGCAAGACTAGAACAGATGGTCCTCCAGGGCTCAAAGGTGAAAAAGTGAGTACAGATCACACTAATTGTCATTTTTGAATATACCTTTGTATTGAAATTGACTGCTTTTCAAATGGCAGCAATGGATCCGAAGGCTCTCAGGGACCACCGGGCTCACCAGGGTCACCGGGACTGATGGTACACCCACATCTCTTCATGTTATCTATGTTTGACCTGTTCTCACACATGTATGAACTGTACACACTCATGTGCTCTCTGCTCAATGAAAGGGTCCGCCTGGTGTCGAGGGCTTGGGTGAGATAGATGGGAGACCAGGGTTGCAGGTGAGTTACACGTTACGCAAGATGGACCCCCCTACGCATCAGTGATGATATTCAATACTTGGGCGTGAAATAAATATTTGACCTTTGACAATTGCTATTTTTTGCTATCAGGGAGAACCAGGGCCAATCGGACCCTGAGGAATCCCAGTGAGTATCCCCCGCTGACATGAGACTGACCCGATTAAATGCCTGACCCATCCAGTGAAAATACGAATAAGTCATGAGCAGTAAATGCTGAATTAGATCTAAACGTTATATCCATGATTATTTTTACCTGTTAGATGTGATTCGAGATTCTGTTGTGGGGATTTTTTTTGCCTCACGGACGTGGTCAGTCTTTTAGCTGTGACCCAAAATAACTATTCATTAGTTGTTATTGTCTCGTTAGCTGATGAGTGAGGGGTCTGGTTTTGAAAGGCAACACAAAGCGCTTTGCGGAGGTCTTTCAGCTGCCCAGCAGGAAACAGATTTTAACTTCTCCAGTTTTACATGATCTCAGTCTTCACTATAATCGGTAGATGAGCATTAATGGCTGCTGGAAATTGTTTCACATTCCTGTTAGTACAACCCAGAGATTAATATTTTAATCTCATCATCCTCTGGGTTCCTGGTCCAGAATTCACACTGGGGAATATATTATGAGAGTCCTCACAAAAATGTACAAACATTCCTGTGTGGTTGAGTTTGTGCCCTCCCCAAGAGCAGGTGTTCAGGATTTCAAGGTCCTGTCTAGCTGTTTTTTGGCAGCCTGGACTTTGTGAATGTTGACACTGTATCAGCCTCATCCTCTTTCACGTTGTCCCTGTGGGATTCAAAGGGAAACCCGGCCATGCTGGCTTCCCTGGACAGAAGGTGAGGCAACAACACTTTACTAGCATGCTCTGCGTCTCCCATTGGAATTAGAGTTTGAAGAAACAGCGTGAAGAAAACTGCTAATTCTGGGGGGGGGGGAAAAAACGCTCTGGCAGCCTCGTCGCTGTTGTCACTGATCCTCTCAGACCTTCAGGGTGAAGTTGGCCCTTCTGGTCCTCCTGGAAAACAAGGCCGGCGGGACACAATGTGAGTGTTCCAAACCTCAGTCATACTTGGGGCATTATTTTGCGTATGAAACGCCCAAAGAAACAAGGTCAAATTAATTTGTGACCTTTTCAGGGGAACCCGAAGTCCCGGGAACCATCGGACGACCTGGACCCCCAGGCCACCTTGTATGTCCGCTGTGCTGTAGTAACTGAATCACGTTATTGTGTTCCACGAGATGAACGTGTGCATTTACTGTCTTTATAGGGTTCTCCAGGACCAGGCTGGACCACCAGGACCTGCTGGTCCACCTGGAACGGTCAGAGATCCATCCAGTGATGGTATGGTGCATTGAGACAACAGCATCATCCAGAAAGTGATTAGCCGGAACGGTGATGACAATAAATAATCACCCAGTATGTACAAGACTTAAAACAAATTCCCATGAAAGAATGATTTTTCCATTTTTCACATTTAGGGGGACCAGGCAGTGATGGCGCAGCTGGAAAAGATGTGCGTGTTGCATTGTGGGAAAGATGTGCTTCTGTTGATGTGAGTAGTTTCTTTTTTCACTGTGCTTTGACAGGGTGTGACCAGGACCCATCAGGTCAAAAAGTGAGTTGACTCAGGATGATTCAGTACATTATTCAGTGTGTCGTCAACTGGTGCATCAGTCATCCATTACAACTGCAGACAGCTTAACTTCCTATCTGTCCACCGCTAACCACGCTGTCTGCATTTCTGCCCTCTCAGCACCTGAGCTAAGCACATCCATCCACACGGTAACTCTCCAACCCATCCGTGACCGTTCCCCTCCCCTCCGCTCACCTCTCTGCGGCTAGCCCTTTCGCTAACCCTCTCCTTGTCCCTTGGACGTGTTCTCAGACAGTTTGCGGTGTTGGAGGTGGATACAGCGATGGTTATTTCAAGCCTCTGGGATAATGCTATAAAGCATGAGAGGCACACTAGATGAAGCTATTTGTTGCACTGACAGAGTAGTATTGTCAGGTTTTAGCTGCACACAACAGAGGATAAAGACATTACCAGACTCCTCTCTTGTCTGTGAAGGTTCTCATTCATCCAGGTCATAGTTATCCAAGGTTACATCTTTGTAGGCAACTGGACTTGGTTGATCTTAATGACGCCTCGCCTTTCATCCAGAAGGCTTCTTCAGTTCTAAATTAGTTGGCAGCAGAGCTTGAAAATATAGCCCTTGTAGACCATTAGTGTGCTAATGATCTGGATGGTCATCTGAGAGTCGTTGGCAGGGTCGTTGGCCTAGTTTCACTTGGGGTGCTTCCCCTTTGTCTGCTGGGTGCCATGGTAATGAGTCACCAGGTGTGGTGAAACTGTGTGAACCTTTGGATCGTTGGCGGAAGGAGTGAAGGACTGCGTTGTCTGTGGGTGATAGAAAGTGTCTGAGCCCACCACCTCTGTTTAGAGAAGGCTTTTCCAACCTGACCTGGATGGCTTCCTTGACAGCCCTCAAACCAGCGATCTTCTCTGGCCAGTACACGTACTTGGCTGTCCTCAAAGGAGTGTCTGCTTTCTTCCAGGTGTAAGTGTACCGCTGAGTCCTTACACTTTACTTGCTGGCAGAAAGAGATATAAAGGCAGCCAAAAATGCTGTATTGTGCCATTGCGGCATTTTCGGCTTCAGTTTGGGCACAATAATGATGCGAATGCACCTCTTAAAGTGAGCAACCAAGAAAAGATGAAAAGCAAAAGCACAATCGTAGCAGAGGAACAGAAGATTCATACACACTGAAGGAACTTAAATTTAAATGTACCGTATGTCTCAAAAATTTATTTCAGAAATGATTAATTTTCTGTTGGTAGGTGTATGTTCAAAGTAACATAGAATGCCAGTTATGGATAATGTTCTAGCATGGCTGGAAATTTATAAACATATCTTTGGATAATGGTATTGGAGAAGTGGGAGACATTGGACCTCCAGGTGCCCCAGGTAACCTACGAGAGGCCGTCATTTGGACTGATAACTACCGGTACCTTCTACAGTAAAGTACCAGGAATAACAGCTTCGTTTTTTTCTCCCAGGTGTCCCAGGAGCCCCCAGCTGTGGTAAGATGGGGCATCCAGGTCCTGTTGGTCAGCAAGGTGTTCCTGGGCTGCCAGGACATCCTGGGTCAAAGGGACACAATGGACACTGTAATCCTGGAGACTGTGAACCCTCAAGTCGATTACAGCCCAAAGGGCCCATAAGGGTCAAGAGGGCTCTCCCTCTCTTTTTCTATTCCTAGTTTTCAGATCAGGTGAGTGAAATTTGAAGCTCCTAAAAATTGTGTCCTTTAATTGTTGCTGCCTCCTGTAGCCTTGGGGACGTGCACGCTGATGCAGCCGGGCACATGGCTGCCTCACAATACCCCGAGAGCTGCAGGTCCTCCCGGTGACCCCCGAGGTCCTCTCTCGCCGGGGCTGCCGTCCCCAGCCCCGCCATCGACACCAGGAGGACCTGCGGAGGAAAGGCGGGAGGTCACATGACACATTCAAAGAGAAGCCCGAGCAGAGATCTTGGTACGTTTGGGCAGAGATGAAAATTCCAGGTGTGCCACGCTAGCTTGAGCTGAGGTGTGTGTGCACAGGAGTGTCTGTTTTCCTCTGTTTCATGTGCTCTTGCAATCCTACCGCGCTCTTATTGAGGAGCACGTTTAATGACTGGAGGTAATGATGCTTTAAAAATGCTTTTGAGCATTTAAAGCCAAGTCTGTTAGCTTGTTATTGTGCTCTTCTTAAAAAACGGCTCAGTACAAAAACGAACATTTAATCACTATAAAATGAGAAAATCTCTGTTGATCCTGCCCAGTGTGTATTTGCAAGCATTTATGTCCCTCGCTCTGAACTTGTGTATGATAAATTGATGTGTTTCAAGATTTTATTTGACGTTTTGTTGCTGAGAGTATAATATTGTTGCTACATCCCAGTTGCAATTACGTTACCCTGTATCCCTGGAAGTCCAGGTGGTCCTGGGGTGGGCTATACCAGGGTCTCCTCTCTCTCTCTCTCTCTCTTTGGCCTTCTCTTTCCTTGAGAAGATAACAAAAATAAATAATAAATCTACATAACCAGACAATCCTGAAATGAAACAAGGACTCACCAACAAACTGCAGCAGAGAACCATCCATGAGGGTTCATTACTGGGAAGATGATGAGCATTTGTACCACAAACACCAAGAGACTATTTAGGCCACACGCTCACCCTGCAGCACCTTCAGGACCACTTCAACCAGATGTTGGTGGGATGCATCACGTCCCTGCAGGGAAGAGAACAATGAGCAGCTACAC
>BJFM01000756.1:70969-93788 GCA_016586285.1 Arothron firmamentum | reverse complement strand
ATAATAATAATAATAATAATAATAATAATAATAATAATAATAATAATAATAATAATAATAATAATAATAATAATAATAATAATGATCTCCGGAAAACTGAGTTTGTTTTCCCGAGATAATAATTTCTCGGGATTAAAAAAAATTCACGAGAAAAAAAAAAAAAAACTCGGGGAAAAAACATGTCCGCTTAGGGCTTCCGTACTGAAGGATTTGACAGACCACGTATATTACTCTGAATGCAGCTTGCATTAGATGACAGCGTTACCCACTGAACAGCATCAAATTTATGATTACCTCAGACACGGAACGATTGTTAAAGATAATTTTTTTTAAAAATGATACGTTTAATATTTTGCAGACGTTCGGAACAGCTCGGAACAACTTTGCAATGAGAAAACTGCTCTGATCGGTAATTATCTGCGGATGGACGTGGTGCCCCTCGGCTGAGACATCATTTACAACCCGCGGCGAGACTATCGAGGCGGTACCGCCGACAGGATGATGGAGCGGTCGGACCGAGCCCCTCTACTGGACTGGGAGGAGGTTCCGCCCGCGGAAAAACCCGACGAAGCAGCACCACCGACAGCGCACGCAAACGACCGACTGTCAAGTCCCTCCAGTAACCGTGGCTCATCGGGATGCACAGCGTCCGGGTTTGGGTGGAGCAGCGGTCCGGGGGGTCCCACTACCAGCAGGTCAGACGCCTGCAACGCCACACCCGTGGTCCCCTGCACCCAGGCGGGCAGAGATGATGAAGCCGTGGAGCAACACTCGGATTTAGGATCGACAGAGACATTTGCGGAAGACAGGATGGTGAAATGGGAGGAGAAGGACCAGATCGTGTCGGTCTTTGTGGTCACATTCAACACTAGAACGGGTGAGACTGAATTATCGTGAAAATTCAAACTGTCTACAATGCATATAGTGCACATATGGAGAGACAGAGACATCCTTATTGTCTGCGCGGAACCTCCCATATTTGCCATCCAAAAGGAAGAGCGCATGTTTGTATCAAGTCTGCAGAAAATTTGGTGACAAGTGCGGATTTTGATTTTTTGTGACTTCGAGGCTCAGGTACAGATACACGACTGTATCAGACCCTCTATAGTTAATCCACAGAATGTAACACATCAGGATTAGTGTCGGGGAAAAGACTTCTTTCTGCAGGTTTATCCATTTTTAATGATGGTGTCAGGCTGAGCTCCTGTGCAATTGATCCAATTAGATTACGTAAGGAGGGCTAATCAATGCAAGACACATTAGAGGTGACAGAAAATGTCAGTCATGATGGCACAGGTGATCATTTAAGTCATGCACTTGTGACGGAGCAAAAATTCTAGATTATAGTGCCTGTTGTGCTATGTCTTTTTCTTGAATTTTAATACAATATTTATATGTTTATTGTATTGCATATGTTGCAAACAGCCATGAAAACATTAACAGCCTGAGTGACTGACAGAAGCTTCCACGTAACTTATACCAGATTCTGACCACCATCTGAACGGTGCAGCAGAAGACGAGCCATCGGTCCACAGCCAGCATCCAGGCTGTCAGTCACTCCGGCTTTGATGGTCATCATGAGCTGCTGCCTTCTGATTGGCTGATTGGATTCATGCATTAATAATCAGCTGAACAAACCAGTTGGGACTGTGTTCCTAATAAAGTGGCCAAAGACTCTTGCTGTCAGTCTCAGCTGTCAGTGTGGAGCCTCAGGTGTTTCTGGCTCCGGATCAGCTCAAATGTCTGCAGAAACAACTGATCGAGAAGTGCGCAGGCTGAGTCACCTCTCTGCTCCCATCATGCATCAGTTGTATTCTAAACACGTGTGTCTTCCAGAGAATCCAGTCTGACCGTGGTCCCGTCTGTTTAATGAAATAAAGCATTGATGATTGATTTACTGCCTGCTGTCATGCAGGGATGGATGGATGTATTTACTCAGTCACTCGTCTCTGTCACATATGAGGACAAATGGAGACAGACTGCAAACGTCAGCTAACTTGTGGTTAGCTGATGTTAGCTGACTAACTGGTAACTAATTAATGAGAGAAAACTGCTTAAAGTATCAAAAACCTTTAAACTTCTACTCTATCTTTGGCATGGACTCTCAGGAAGTCATTTTGCAACAATGTCACCTTTCTCAGGAACGTGTTTTGGTTACAAGTGTGTGTGTGTATGTTTTACGTGTCGCTGTCTTGTGGGTGTGTCAGGAAACATGCTGGAGTGGTGTCTGCCTAAAGACATGGACCTGGATGGAGTGGAGTTCAAAGCCATTGCCAGCGGCTCCCATCGAGTCACCACGGACTTCATGTAAGTGCGCACGCAGGCTGCAGCGTGAGCTCGTGTGTTGTGTGCATGCTGGACAACATGCAGGAGGATTTCAGGATACATTAAGCTTAAAAAGACATCATGATTTATCTCTGATCTGCCAAATCAGAAGGGGAGGCATTAGTGGACTAAACTATCAGAATATAAAGTGAAAAAATGAATAGAATCAGAATTTTGAGATACTGTTCCCTGAAATAATGTTCAATATATTGCCTTTGCATTAATCTTTTATTTTTACTGAACACTGCAATATGACACATCTTGTTCTGTCAGATCCCCACAGATCTGGACAAAGTTCTCCTTTCGGAGCAGAAATAAAGAAAGCTACTTAAGATGCATGCCTGTGTCTTTTTCCCTGGCAGGAGCGAATGTGTTGAAGTGAATAAAGAGAGTGAATAAAATGAGAGAAAAGGCCATCTGGCAGCATTATTAATGACTCAGGGCATCTTCGTCTGTTTCTCCTGTCTCCCACAGTTACTTCCGCAAGGGCTCGTATTTTGGCCTAGCTTGCTTCGCGAACATGCCGGTGGAGAGCACGGCAGAAAGGGGGGCCAGAATGAAATCGGTAGGGATCCTGTCTCCTTCCTACACCCTGCTGTACCGCTACATGAGCTTCTTGGAGCACCAGGTCAGGTAAGACGAGCCATTAGGAGCAATCTGATTACACACGCACACACAAAGAAGACTGAGATGTGCTAAGCAGCACAAACCACAGCTGATGAAAATAATTATCTTTTTTCAAACCATAATTTACTTGCATGAAAATATGCCAATCCAGAACCAGAAGAATAAATCTACAGACACTTCCTCCTTTCCAGGTCTTTATCTACTTCTGTGTAAATAAACCTTTGCTATTGCAGCTACTTTCTCTTGGTATGTGCACGGTCTGTGTTCATTCCTGGCAGACTGCAGACTGTCTCTCACATGGTTCCTACCATGTGGGCGTCCTGGCCTCTGGTCACACTGCCATCATGTGTCTTACTCATCTTTGTCCAACACAGTACTTTGTTTGTCTCTAACAGATATTTGCATCCCTCTAGCTTAATATGCTAATGGTAAAGATGGACATTAATTCTACTTTAAATATAAATATGTGAATATATATCTTTTTTTATTTTAAGTTCTATTTTGTGTCCAGGCTCCAGCTTCAGTCCCCAGGCCACTACTCACCGCTCGAGGCCTTTTATGAGGACAAGAGGGCTTTGCTGCCCTCTAGTGGTGAAGAGGTGGTTACCGGCTGTCCAGCCTGGGGGGTGACCATCAACCACAGCATGCACCCTGAGATGAAGGTCTGGAGGATGCTTTCAACCTCCACAGCTGACTGCACAGACACAGATGATTGTGATTGTTTTTTTTTTTTTAAATAAGTGTGTATGTCTCTGTACATGAGCAGATCACCCACCCCGCAGGTTGCATGTCCCAGTTCATCCGCTTCTTCGGGGAGCAGATCATGGTGCTATGGAAACTGGCTCTTCTCCGCAGGCGCATCCTAATTTTCTCGCCTCCACCCGTGGGTGTGGTCTGTTACAGAGGTGAGAAATGTATTATTTATTAATATTTTAGTTTATACACGATGCTTTAATCTTAACCTTAATCCAGCTCCAGGCTGATTGGGTTAGGTTCAATAAAACAACCAGGCCTTACTTTACAACTCCGATGCTTTCTAGTTGATCACCATTACAAGATTCAGGTTAAAAAACAAATCTGCCACTAAGCATCCTTATTTCTTTAGATAGAGAATATTTGAATAAAACTAATTTAAATGGAACCCATCTTGAATGTAAGTTAGAACTTCTTTTTTCCTAATTTTATCCCTCCCTCAGTGTACTGCTGCTGCTGCCTGGCGAACATCTCGATCCCCGGCATTGGCGTGGCTGTACCCGAGTTCCGCCCGTTCTTCTACGTCAACGTTGCAGATATCAGTGCACTAGAGAACGAGCTCTCCTATGTTGCATGTGAGCTGCTGCACAAACCCTCCTGAAATATGGCCTGTTTTACCTGGCTGACTATGGAGCTACTGTCTGTTTCACACTGGCAGGTACAACCGAGAAGATCTTCGAGGAGAAGAAGGATCTGTACGACGTATACGTAGACAATCAGAATGTGAAGACCTGTAGAGACGGTCTGAAGCCTCTGCTCCGATTGAGCGCTGCAGACAGGGAGAAATACCGTAAACTCACCGAACAGAGGTACGATCATGTGAATGTGAAGTTTCAAGCTTAAACATTTGTACTTGTGCTGTCGAGTAAAATGCTAAAGCAAATCAAAGTAAGACCACAAAATGACGTGTGTGTGTGTGTGTGTGTGTGTGTGTGTGTGCGTGTGTGTGTGTGCATAGGCAAATGTTGCTGTTCTCCCAGGAGAACGGGGACTGTGTGTCCAGTGAAGAGGATCTCTTTATTCTGTAAACAAACATTTTCTTACTACTACATTGTTAAATGGAATATAAACTGATCTTTTTTTTGTAGGGAGCATTAGAAAGATTAGCTTAAATGTAAGATTTAATCAGGATTGTAATGTAGAAATGCTACATTGTATTAATTTACAAAGAGACACTGAAATGTGAGGGAAGAACAGGAGAACAGAGGAAATATTCATCAAATTAAAGAGAAAACCCCACCCCTTTCCTTCTAAATTGTGTCTAGGTTTTTCTTGGAGCAGAACAACAGGATTTTCCAGGCCCTTAGCGAGGTGGCAGGCAGCCCCGATCCCACGCTGACCCAGGAGAGTGTCAGGGCCATGGGTCTGGATCCCCATGGAGACAGGCTCTTCCTGCTCCACCTGCTGGAGGTTTATGGTTATGACACCCTGCTGGTGTCAGAGCAGCTGTGCTGCAGCTGAGAGACCACAGATGGAGGAAAGCTCGAAGTGCTGCCCTACTGGATTCTGGAACAGTGTGAAACTAGCGACCCCCACCCTTGCCCAACCGTCTGCTTTAACTGATTTGTTGTAAACCCCCCCCCCATGCTGGTGTTGTCCACCGTGGTTCTTTGCCTCACCAATGATGGAGGCCAATGGATGGCACGTCCCGATCAAAGATGCCAAATATTCGACTTGTACACAGTTTTTAATATATCAGCTTGAAGGTTTTCCCTTAGCAACACAGAACTACAGAAGAAGCACATGTGTTCTCTTGTGTACAGTGTCTGATATGGCTCCGACTGTGCCAGGACATCGCTGCAGTGCAAATACCAGTTTATGTGAACACTCACTTTTGACACCAAATTTGACCTTTGATGACCGTCAACATGCAAAAGGTGTGAACGAGGTCATCCGTTTCCTCGCTTCCTGGCTGTTACATGATGAGCACCGCTTTAGTCTTTGCCGCGTCTGTTGTTGGAGGATCGGCTGCAGACTCATTTCACCGCTTTACACAGGTTTCAACTTAAGCACACAGCCAACAGTAAAACCCAGTTGCAGTTGCTGCCATCCTGTGTTGCATACTCCTGCAGTTACATGTGATAGCGTGCCAGTGAAGCAACCACCACAAGCTGAACGCTGCATTACCACATTTTGGCCTTAAACGGCAGATGACAGCTACCGTGCCGCGACTACACCAATAGCTTACGTTGTTTTGAATAGAAGCGTGCTGCAAACATTAGCCTGACACATGACACAAGACTTTGCACTAACATGTTTCCACCAGCTACATGCTCACTGCGTATCACCCATTTACAAATGCTGCTTTGTGTACAGTCACAGACCAATAAATAGGTACAAATTAGCCAAGTTTTAGGAGCATAGTGACATTTGAACAGTGGTAAATGTAAAAACACAAAACAAAACAGAGAGCTAGTTAAGACTAAGTGTAGCAATAAGAGTGACTTCTTTCCTAATAAATAATTGCAATTTATCCTTAATAAAGTGCTAATAAACGATTGAATAAATGATGCACCCACAGCTCCGTTCAGAAAGTTCAGCATTTGGGGGACTCATTTCATTCAACATGCCATTTTCTCCACATGGAAATACAAGAGAAAACTCAAACCTCAACCGACTCAAACCTAAAGGGCATTGTTTCGGTTGACACTGAACATTTCATTTTTAAGTGTTATATAGTTTGGTTAGCTGTCAGCTGTTTTGTGTAAGTATTCTACTGCTGTAACATCTGAAGAGCTGGGATCAGATGAATGTGTTTTATAAGGCAATCACACTGAGCCTTTCCGTCATGAGACCCTGCTGTAATCATGTGTTCAGTTGTTTGCTGTGAGGAAAAAACGGCTCTAAACTGCAGCACGTGGCACCTCAGCCTGCTTAAGTCACATGTCTGTAGTTGAAGGGAGAGTCCAAGTCATGTAAAAACACCTTCACTTTATTTATTTTACTGTAAAATCATTCCTGAAATAAAGTTCTCAATTTCATGACAGCCTAAAATTGATAATCCTGGGATTTATTTCTTCCATTCCCAATCAAATAAAGAGTTTAAAATCCCATCATCTTCCTGAGCAATCAAATCAACTCTTCTTTATTTCCAGTGTCGACACACTCCTCAGCACCATCACTGTTCATTTCACATGAGGATGTACTGGTGGGGTTGTCACAGCTGCTTAGTGTGTTTGCTGTTAGCTTGCCTGTCACAGCATCTTTGAGGGCAGCCAGCCAGCTCCGTTTGAGGTCCACGGCGTCGCAGCAGAAGGTGTGTCTGGCGTTTGGCTGGTTTACACAGAAGCACGGCAGGCCCTGGAGCTCCTGACAGGAGTCGTCCACCTCGCAGCCCAACAGGGATACACAGGACAGGGGCTTCGCATCCTGGCGGCAAGGAAAAGGTCAAAGCTTTTATTGCATGTGACTGTTGACAGGAGATGAGTTGCCAGCACGTGTTCCAGTCTCCTGACCCACCTGTTGAGCAGCGTACAGCTGCAGGGTCGGTGGTTCTGTCCTGGTGATGACACACCACAATTGTTGCCAGGTTTTTGGGTCGTCACCATAAAACAGGAAGCTTCTCATTAGGCAGTTACTGGCCTGTAAAGACATGTCAAACTGAGAGACCGGAGAAAAATCATCCTGGAAAGTCTGGTTGAAAAAAAAAAAGAAAAGGCTATAATGTGAGAAATACTTGCTCTACCTTTAAAATTGTTCTTTTAAACTCAATTAAAATCAAGCTCACCTCTAGCGTCTGTCTCCTCTTCCCCTCCGTCCTCTCCCCTCTCTGAGCAGACAGGATGGAGTAGCAGGACTTGCACACCTTGTTCAGCCTGTTTCCGTCATACTCTAACGCTACTTTATAGTCTGAGCACTTCCAGCAGACCACCTGAGGGGACAGAGGAGCCGTCACCGATGCGCTCGGCTCAAAGTGCGTGACGGACACCTCGTCTGGTAACTCACGCAGCCGCAGGCTCTGCAGTGGTGCCTCCTCCTGGTGAAAGCGTTGAACGGCTCCGTGCATTTCATGCACACGCTCACTTCGTGGTCTCTGATCCAGCGGGGGGCACGGCGGCCAAGCTCCTCTGTCTGGAAAACACCTGCGCTGCAGTTAACCCAAACTTCTGCACATTTAATACAGAAAATCCTCTTTTGAAACACTGGCTCGTCTGTGTTTACCTCTCTAGAAGCTAGCCTGAAGGTCTCATTTTTCTCCTGAAATGCATCAATTGCTTTCTGAATTTCCTGCAGATGAAAGGAAAACACAAGAATAAAACTGCTCCCAACCTCAAACACTAATGTGCAACATATTAAAAAGCTGCTTTACCTTAATCCACTCATCTCGGTCCTGCTCAGAGCTGGATGAAAAGATGAACAAGTGAACGAAGCATTCTTTCTGTGTTGGCAAAGTCATACAGGCAAGAATTTAGTGCACACCCACCTGGCCTGCAGCTCAAGGGTCCTCTCTTTTCCAGAGACCTGGAAGCTGTACGGGTGGTCTTCATTGGTGGTCTGCTGCACCTGCATGCCGTCCACTCCTATTCTGCAGCGCACGGTGAAACGCTGGCCAACCAGGCTGAACCTCGGCGTGCAGCACAGCAGGAAATTGTTGAACTGGACAGAAACGGCCTGGTTGTTAGACATCATACACACGTGCCCTGGCAGCTGATGGGGGGGGGGGGTTCACGTGCTTTTCAGGTAACACTGATGCAGTCATTGATTTTTTAGAACCATCGGCGCTGTTCTCACCAGGAAGAGGTGTCTCTCCATCGAGGACGTGTTCCTGGCAGCAAGCTTGAGCAGACGGCCCTCCCTGATGAACTCGTTGCTCGGGTTGACCACCTCCTCGTCTCCGACCATCTCGTAGATCTCCAGCAAACGCTTCAGGCTCTCCTGCAGGGCGACAGGACAGGGACAGAATCAGACAGGAAAAATTCTGATAAGATCAAATTTCTTGTCTATTACTGAATGTTCTTCACTGGAGTCCCTCAAAAAACTAATTCAAACTAAGCCACTAGTAAAAAGTCAAACAATCCCTGCAGATTCTGTTGAACTTTGAATATAACACCTGTCCACACACCACGTCAAACCACAAGTCATTCACTTCCTTATCTGTGGCTGTGAGCGTGCACAACACTTCTTACAGAACATCAACAAAAGAGACTATTATTCAGATGTAAATGCAATTTTGTCTTAAAAAAATCTAGATGGATGGAAACAACTATGATCGACAGCAGATGAGACCGGCATCGTGACATACAGCTCTGTGAATGGCGCTGTTGGAGTGGGTGGCTGCCATGGAGACTGTCTGCAAGGACTCTGCAGGAGACAAAGGAAGGTTCATTCTATGCATTAAAAACAATCCGACCGGCGCTGTGATATCCGAGGCTGCGTGGTTACTGTGAGCAAGCTCGTAATCCGGGTTGTCCTGGGGCAGTTTCTTCAGGTAATCTTTGAGCAGCAGCTCATAACGTGGAATCCTCTGGACTGGTTCTAACATGTGGTGCTGCAGGGTCAGGCTGCCACATATTTCCTGGCTCTGAAAGAATTCAAACCAAGCTATAAAAAAGCCTGCTCAGGCCTTTTCACTGCGAGGTGCATGTAGGTATAAGACCTGATGCTGAGCAGACTTGGACCTGTATGTCCTGGGTGATGTTCCTGAAGGCGGACGAGCGTTCGTTCCAGACCCTCACCAACTCCACGGCCTGGTCAAAGTTCCTGACGTAATCGGCGTACATTCTTAAGAAGGGTCCATGTTGCAGCAGAACGTCGCCCAGGCCCGGTCTATCGCTCCTAAACGCACAGCAAAAGTGAGAGGTTTCACTTAATTTGTTTTTTGCTCCACCACAATCAAAGTTTCTGAAATTGCTGAAGGTTTCACAGTTTTAGCAAATAGGAAATAAAAATAGCATCTTTACTGTGTCAAACTGGTGAAACTTTACACACATGTACAGACTATGAAGTCTAACATCATACCAGCAGTTGAGACAGTTTTCTAGGTCAGGCAGCAGGAACTGGCTGTGGAAGGAGTAGATGGAGGAAACGTTGGAGAAGATATTTTTTATCACCTCTGGTGGAAAAGAGCCTCGACCTGCTTCTTCTGTCAGCCGAGCGCAAAAGACCTGGGATGACAGTCTGGGATTAGTCATCACCGTCCCGAATAAAGAGGACGTAGAGGCGACCGCGCTGACCTGATCTAGGAGATGAAGTCGAGCCACGTAGGCTCTCTCTGTCTGCAGGAGCTCTTTGGCTATGTTGTGTAATCTTTGCTCTGTAGTCTCCTCAACTTTTGGCTCTTCTCTCTCACCGGCTTGTTGTAGCTTGTCATTTCTCACATCTTCTTTTACACCAGTGCAGCCTTCCACCTCCGTATCCCTTGTTTTTTTGGAGGAATGCTCCGTGTCATCAAACGTTATCTTGGTGTTACTTGTTGACTGATTCAGACTGCAGTTAGCTGGAACTTTGGTGGGAGCCAATTCATTACATGTGGGTGGTGGCAGCAGCTTCAGAGGAGATGTTTCAACCTTTTCTGCAGGAACCCTGAAAAGTCCAGTGTAAGGTAGGATAAGTGTAGCCACAAGGCATGAAAAAAACAAAGAGGGCAAAGATTAAATCCTAACCTGCTTTCGTCCAGGTACACAATTAAGTCAGGGACGCTCAGGGACTTCACTGTACGAACTTCTTCTCCTTCCATCTTGGGACTTTGGGCTCTTTGGAATCCAAGCCAGGATTTGGAGTTCCTCACTGGACTGTAGCTCCCCACCTTCCGCTGCACGGGGCTGGGGGTCCGCAGCTTTCCAGTGAGCGGGCTCTTGCTCTTTGGGGACAACCTGGCAGGGCTGTGGCCTCCTTCCTTCAAAGGGCTTGAACGGTTGCTTCTTTTCCCTGGACTAGTGCATCCAAAAACTGGACTGGTCATAAGAGTGGGCACTACACGATGGCGTTTCACAGGACTCAGGGTCACTTCATCCAGTGGAGTGTTCACATCTCCTCTGACAGGACTGGAAGAGCAGATACCAGTCTGTCCTGAAGTGACACAGGAGACTCCATTAGATCTCTTTAGACTCTGGTCTTGCTCTGTGCCTTCAACTCCTTGAGGTAATATTCCTGTGGCCTGACCAGCTGTCTGAGGGCTCCGCACTGGTCTAGGTGGAACTGCAGAGAAATGATTAGCAAATGGCTGACCCATGATTAAAGCAGAAGCTGATAAAGCTAAACAAATCAGAGGTATAAGATCAAGAGAAGGGATGAAGGATGCCAGACTATGATGAGAGCATGTTTTCACCTACCCTGTGTGTTTTTTCCTGGGCTTCTCTCGCCGTCTTCATCTGCAGTGACTGTATAATTTGATCCACAGACGGTGTTACAAGCTGGACCACCGTTATAGGCACCACACACACCCTCACTTACTGTAACAAGATATACAGTAATGTATACACATGCACACGAGTTCTCATCAATACTGGCTGACAAAAACACTTTTAAGCTCTTTTGAGCACTCTTAAAAAACAGCATTTCTGTGATTTTGTCCAGTGTTCACCCAAACATTTTTCTCCTTTAATCATTGTAGCCACTGCGAAGGTCAGTTTTTCCATTGCCAAAATTATTAAAAATACATTGCTTGGCCGAATTTAGTCTAAATGAAGAACTGAATTAATCACACAATCTTTTGTGTTCCATAACCCTTCATACAGCTTTGTGTAGGTTAAATATATATACAGTGTATATCAATCCAGGCCATTACTCTTAATCTGTAGATGTTTTCTTACCTCTGGTTTGTTTGCCAGATCATAGAACAATGTCCATGACTGAAATAAATCCCTTTGTTCACAGCAAGCCACTCACAGATTTGGCAGTGAAGACTGAAAGCTGCTTTCACAACAGTTTATATTTCCGCTTTCTGACTTCTCTCTTTTCCCCCATTCGCTGCTCATGTCACTGTGACAATAGCACTTTCTGCCATAGAATCATCCATAACTATGCAACAGATGCAAAAACATTAAAATGCTGGGTATTGGTAAGGATCAAATGAAGATTAAATTCTACAAGTCAGAACCAAGATGAAGAAGAGGAGCAGCAGAAAACTCCTCACAAAGCTCCAAGGATGGTTTAAAGATCCCAGCGGAGCATCACTGCTGATATAGAGTCTGTTCCATTTACACAAACGCTGATTAAATTACTGTAATGATTAGAATGAAAAGAAGAATGTGGACTCTGACGAGATAAACACCCTCCACTGAGGTGTTTGATGAAGAACACAAAAAAATGCTTTCTCTACTCTTTGGGGGGTTAGGATGATGAGATCAACTTTCTTCACTGGGGTGTTTTCCTATGCTACAGCTGAATAAATATTTAAATGAAAGGATTAATTTAAAAAAGAGGCAAACGGGCCAGAGAAGAAGTAAAATATCAGTTATAGCAAAGCCCAGGTCAAGGTGGAGGAGGGACATTTGTTTAAAAAGAAATTACTTTTTTGGGTTTAATGTAATGTTGTTACGATTGGTGTAAACACAAAGCGCTTGCGGGCATAGCTAGAAATAAATATATATTTTGGCAGGATAATGATATAATGGCGCAAACGCTGGGTCGTTTCAATAAAAGTGCGTCACCTGTCAGCACAGCAGCACTTTTGACCTTCCGCCGCACCGCCAACCGTCTGAACTCCTCCGTGTCCCGGTTACTCCTGAGAGTCAAACTGTTCCTTTTCTTTATCTCAAACATTTCCACTACGCTTCAGCTCTACCAAAACACCGCGGCCTAAATCACAAGGGGTTTTTTTTTGCCGTTCATCAACTCACCTGCTTAGCTAATTCTATTAAATCTCCCCGCCTGTTTCGTAGACCCCGCCCCTTATTTAAAACCAGGAAGTCACATGACACGCCCACTTATGCTCCTGACCAATCAGAGGGCGATCATTTATGGCACCCTTCATAATTGGTGTGTGTATTTCAAATTTTAAACTATTTTAACTTTCTGATTTTCAGTTTAAAATTTATATCTTTGGAGGTTCTCGAATCATTGCTTAAAAATAATCATATGAACCCACCTACATATAAAATCCGCTTTAATGAAAATCAAGCTGCTTATTTAAATCCATAATCCCACTGACAGGTTGAGAAAAGTGAATAATTGATCATCCATGTGAATTGTAGTGTTGGATGACGATCTAACCACTAGGCGTCGCTGCGCCGCCTGTGTGCGGCTGCAGCGGCACACAGACGCCAGGTCAGCGGCAGTGGAGAGCAGGAGCTCCAGCAGATCCGCTCCATATATTTCCCCTGACCCCTCACTGACGGGATCCACTCATCTCAGACAGAGCAGCTGCTCGGTCTCTCTTTTCTCCGGATCCAGCGTTCCGTCCACCCATTGGTGCAGACGGGAAGGTCAGCCGCATCGTTTCTGATCAACTCCCCTCACCTGATCGGCTCTTCATCACCGGGGGATTGGCGCTGCCTTCAGCTGGTGAGTCTTCCTGTTTTCTTAAGAGAGACGCGTCCTCGGTCCTCTGTGCACTGGACACATATGCAGGGTCGTGTCTTGACCTTCTTGCAGTTGGACACGGTGTTTATTTTAGACGTTTATAAAGGGGGGAAGTGCATGAGCACTTTATCATTTTCTACCTAGCACTTGGACCGCTCTGAAACTATTTTACCACAGTATATAATCCTGTGAGTGTAATAACGTGTTTGACAGTGATTCTCCACTGTGATCTCTCTGAGCTGGGCAGGGAAAATTATAATTTTAGGATCTTTACATTTCAGACACAGCAACAGGTTATATTTTCTTTGCTGTCGTTAAAACGTTAAATTGTAAGATATACGCCACCTGGTGGTTAATTATCACCTAATAAAAATATATTTTCAAGTAATCTGCCACAGTAGTGCAGCTGTAGTGTAGTTTGCATTGCATGACTAAATATAAACAATCAAAGCATTATGATGCCTTAAACTCAAGGATATGCTGTAAGCATTAAGTAGCAGCAACATTGTGTGATGACAATTTATGCAACAGTAATCCTTAATTTTGCTTCTGTCTGTGTAAATAATAAGTCTAACACTCGTCCTTGACAAAAATAAACAAATAAAAAGTGTGCTGAGTACAATGTTATTGCTCTTTTTGCACCACTGTCGCCACTCCTTCAGACCAAAATCAGAGTGATCACAAGGAGGTCTGTTTTTGTGGATCCAAACATCACCTTCTTTAAAGCAAAAACTGTCAATAAGTCACGTTTTCGACTCCTACTGTTGTTGCGAAAGTAAGGGTACTTCTTCCTAGGCCAAAACTCAGAGCAGCCTGTTTTCATCCCTGCTGACAGCAGGGGCAGATATCATCTTCCAGACAGGAGTATTTGTGATGAAAGTTAGATCAACATGGTCCGAAGCCAGTCAGGGTATGAGGGCTGTGTGACAGAGAGCTTAAAACACACAACATTCTGCAGAAAAACAGGGCAAAAAGTATCTTCAAAAGAACCCATCATCCAAAAGACAATTTTTTTATAAAGACACCTATTTTTTCCCCCCAACTTCTATGGAAATTTCATCCATTATTTTCCTGTCTGAGTTGTATGCTATGTGACCAAACTCTGTTTTGAGGATTTTTACCATCTCCACTGGGTTCCTTTCTGAGGCAGTGCTCCCTCTCACTGTATGCATTCTGATGACAAGCTTGTGGTTTGCAGTCTTTCTATAGCCTGTGGTGCAGCGGTCCCTCCCATAGTTTGCTGCTCAGAAGCCTGTAATCTCCTTGAACCACAGCACCACCACCCAGATTCATTTCTCAGACTTTAAAGAAATGACAGAAAACTGCCAACTGGGCACACGGTGGAGAAAATATAGAGATGTGTCAGCTTTGAATTTGGGTCTGTATAATGCAGATTTATGGGAAGCACATGCTAAATATGAACATCAGTGCATCAGATGCATTTTTTACTTTACAATCTGAACCACATTTCAAGGGTAAACATTCTTCTTTGTCAACCTATTAGTATGTGGGCAGTAAACTAGCATATTTTGCATGTTCTCTATGCTCGAAAGGTATAAATCACATATTTTTTTAAAAAATCACTCCTGCAGTTTCCTTGTTTGTCAAAGCAATTTATGTACTAGGCTAATTTGACCTTTTTGAAAGAGAGGTCAATAAAGATTTGCTTTGTTCCAGCGGCCAGGCGTGGAACTGCGCGTACTTCCTGACACCACCTATCGGGAACAGCAATCTGCATTGATACTAAACACTGTCTTATCACTGCAATCAATCTATGACTTGATCAGTCCAACAAAGACTTGCTTTTAGGAAAGAGAGCTGTGATTTTCTCTCCCTCCCTTTTTTTGGGAAAAAAACAGCTGATTATGTTACCTTTCTGATGAAAATAAGACCTTCACACTGATGTAACAGCTTATGCAATGATCAGTTCCTCCTCTACTTGCATGAAACATGAGTGAGTTGTATGAGCTTGAATGAGTTTCTTCATTGAAAATTCAAATTCCATTGTCCATAGTGATGGGATAGGTTAGAGTCAAGCTGAACAACAGAGCAGGTAAGTTCCAGCTGGAGACGAAAGGCAGACCCAGAATCAGCTTGGATCTTAGTGTGACTTTTCTTACCCTGCAGCAAGGTGCTAATTGTTCAAAGAGACTGGGTGTAGCTTGCGCAGCACCACGGATGAGTCAACAGAGCTTCCACTCTGACCCTGAACAGTTCTCCAATCTCTTGATTCATCCAGCCCACGTGTGAGCTCGACACGGAGAGGGAGGATGGTGGGTGGAGAGGATGTGAGCCACAAATGGTACAACAGCAAATGCGGCGCTGGGGAGACACTGCAGTGCTTTCCTCTCTCGTCGTCAGTGTTTCCCTGTCTGCTTGTGGGTAAAAGAGAGAACGCTGCATTGCGGCACAGTTCACTTCAGTCAAAAGTGCGAGATCTGAAACTATAAAAAACTAATATGACATTTAGATACAATGCAGAGACGGAGGTGAACCAAAGCCCATCTGCCCTGAATCAATCGTCTCTTCCAAAGATGACTAAAGTCCTCCATTTGTGTTTTTCATTTCTATAGAGACTCAACCCAAACATACTCGTTCAGCTTTTATTAAATTGCTGGTATCATGTAGAAATTGGTGCCAACATCTGTAATGTAGCAAGACAGCCAATTTAACCCAGAGAGAGTAAACTGTCATTACGCTGTTAGCACATGGCCAAAAAAAAAAAAAAAAAACCACCTCGCATGCTAACACACGGTGGAAACATTCACAAATACTGGGGCATCTAGAGGCCTAGAAAAATGATTGAGTGCAGCTAGAACATCCACTCAGCTCTTAATCTGGAGAACCTTGAGGTTTTAATTTCTGGCTCGTGCTGCTCTGCCGACACCTGAGGCAGTTAAACGCAATGTTGCATCTCGTAAATGTTCCTAAACACCTCCAGCAAGACTGGAGCGGCAGAGGGAAATGTGAGTATTATTACAGCATTGCGTCACTTACTGGTTTGACTGAGCTGGTGCAATTGTTGAGTCCGTATTACCGATAAAGCAAACACTCAAAGCTGCCATGATGACCCCTGCTCAGAGAAAGAGATGGATGATCGGTCTCCACTCCAGTCACACCACACCATATATAGACGTGTGTGTTGTCAAAAACTGCAAAGGAGTCGTACGCCAAAGTGTGTGTGGATGATGATGATGATGATGATGATGGAAGAAACCACTGGAAGGTCGCCACTTCCTAACTTCGACCAACATGGCGCCAGCTAACAAGTTTCTGGCCCTATCACACAAACACAAACACATCACTCAGCTTTTATTTATGCAGGCCGCACTCATGTGCCGCTCCCTCCATTTTCCTGCTCTAAGTCATCTCATCCGACAACAAAAGGAGACATTTGGCTTTGTGAATTTTAAAATGATACGTTCACGCAAACACGGCCGACTTCAGAGAGTTTTGATGGATGAAAGGATGATGGATGGATGGATGGATGGATGGAAGAGGGGATGGATGGTATACATCATGTATATGTATAATCAATTTCTCCAGATGAAAGTTTAAAAAGTAGTGAGGAAAAGCAGACCTAGGTCAACTGACAGACCTGCAAGCTAAAAAACAGCTTAAATCAGTCCAGGATCTTGTATTACTGTATATATTCTTTCTGCCTTATGTTAGATATTTAGGGTCCTAATTAATTTCACTGTTAATATTATCTTTTCTGCCTTCATTTTAAGTTTTCAGTATTTATCAGCAGATTTTAATTAGAGTCGAATGAAACGAAAACAAATCATACTTGGAGACCTGCTGAACGACCTTCAGTCGGTCCTGTTTTCTGATTAAACACACCCCGGCGTGGTTATGTGAAAGGCTGCCGCCGTGTTTTCCTTTTCAGTAGACTCCTCCAGTCGCTCTCCTCGTCTCCTCGCTGCCTCCCGTCTCCTGGATGGACGGCTTGTTGCTTGTTTTGCCTTCAGATGACGTAAGAGCCGGCAGACGTCAGCGGCGCTGGTGCAGGGTTTCTTTCAAGGCGTAATTTCTCTGTCCTTCCTGCATAATCGCCTATGAATAACACTGCGTGGGTGCCATTTTTGCAGTAAAAAGTGGTGGATATTTTCTTTTTTGATGGCAGATACACCTCCTGGAAGAACAGAAACACAGTCATTTCAATATGAAAGATTTTAGTCGCATTAAAAACATGCTAATTCTTTTCTGATAATATAAATTAAATTGCGGGACATTGGAGGCAAGCTGTTGAATCCTCATAGATTATATTTTTAGGACCTGCAGGATATTATTAATTACTGCTACATTCACTTGACTTATTCTTCTCATCTTTTTTTACTTTCTCCTTCCTGCCACCCCCCCGCAACTTGTTGATTCTCAGTTTCAGTGATGGCACAGCAGCTTTAAAACGACAGCCAAGCGCAAGAGAGAGAGAGAGAGAACAGAATTGTCGGTCATCGTGCAGAATTTCATGAGAAAACGCTCCTTCCTCGCAAAAAAAGCATGGAGGAAGAGTTGGCTGCGAGGTTGGCCGGCAGCAGCTCACTCTCCACTGTCTCCTCAGAAGCTGCTTGCTCCTGCGTGGTGGCTGACAGGATGGACGGCTGACCTCTGACCCCTGCTGAATGATTCGCTGAGCTCGGCAGCCGTCATGGCCAAGAGTCCAGAGGTGAAGCTGGCCGTCTTCGGGAGAGCCGGGGTCGGCAAATCAGGTGGGTGTCAGCCCTAACAGAGGAGTTGGTTTTATTCTTTTATTCCGCTTTAGGGTTTTAACTCCTCTCACATGGAGGCATTTCTGCGTCTCTTAAAACCGATCATTCCGTCTGTAGTTTTAATCATTTCTCGAGTCAACGCCCGGTTTATTTTTGCTCCGGTGTAAACACATCCACTCCCCCAGCTAACCCCGTTGACATTATGGCTCGGCTGCGCGCATACCTCCGGGAGTCGCGGCAGCTCGGCCCCAGCAGGGGCCCTTGTGAGTTTCCCCCTAGTAGCGCGCAAAATAACACGGACCACATGTTTCCTGTCAGCTGGAAATCAAGACGGATTACCTCGGCGTAGCAATCAGCTGTTGGAAAACATGCTCGGGGATGTTCTCCATGTCAGAGGAGGCCATTAAAATACCTGGGGGGGGGGGGGGTCAGCTAAAGTGCCGTCTTGAACGCTACACTGAGTGAGGAGGTCGTGACCTCCTAACACGATGCAGCGATGCGCTCCGATCGGCAACCTTCCATCAAAAATCACCCCTGGAGCATCCTCGCCACTGCCTATATTCCCTTTTTTTAACCTCGGCAACCCCGGCGAGGCCCACCAAAACAATCAATGCTGCAGCAGCAGCAGCAGCACGCGTGACCTCAGCTCCCACCGGGGGGGCCACTGGGCCGTATAGTGCTCCATACGCAAAGCGAGTCAGTCTGTCATCCTTTATTTTCTGTCCTGGAAATGTCTATAGTACGAAGAGCATCAGCAGCAGTTAATACCAAACTTCTCTGGACTGCAGTCCAGTAAAAACACGAGCGTGATGGATTTGTGCGCTGTGTCAGGGTGTGCAGATTGTGTATAATCACTGGCAGGCAGTGGACAAGCTTTAGGTCCAGGAAATATCTTTTGGCTGTGTAATCTGTGAACAGAGAGCTGGTAAAACAAGACAAAAAAAAGCCTGGAAAGCATCTAAACAGAAGGTCGTCAATCAATCTTCAAGTGAAATAAAGTTTCTGTGTCCATGCAGAGACGTCTGCTTTGCACGTGGGCGTTTCGCTTATGCAGCTCCACCGTTGGTTGTTTTTTTTGTTTTTTTTTTTAAACATATGCGACCTTTTCTTAAACATCCGGCAACACGTAACGCTGGCGGCCCTTTCAACAATGAACGGCTCTCGTCCAAAGATCTTGTGCAAAAGCCCGCACACGCTAATGATTCAGCCGTATTCTTGACGATGAACACGGGGAGCCGGGTAGGAAACTGCGCTCTTCACCACCATCAACAGCTCTGACAGGTCTAAGTCTGTTCAAGCGTTCAGAGCATGTTCATTTTAAGTCCCACGGCTCCTCAAAATCAGGCTGGAAGTCAAAATTCTCCCTTTGAATTATGCTTTATATGAGTGCGTCAGGTATCAAAGGTTCTGCTGCAGCTGGCTCGGTCTTTTGGGCTGTCTGAATTGATTCAAACCTAAATAGCGGGTATAAAGAGGACACGGCTCTCTGAAGGGTAAGGTTGGATGAAGCTCACAATGCAAAACAGAATAGAAAAGGTCTCCTATTCATGGTGCATTTACAGAAATGTACCGTGAGTTAGGGGTTTCTCCACTAACTGCGACGCCAAAGGAACCAAGTCATTCGTTTGTCGGCCTGCTAGGAAATGACAGCCCGACCACACGTCGGTCTTGTAGCCAATCAGAGCCCAGCGAGGTAACACAGAGATGGAGCGCTTTGTCTCTGCAGGTCTTCTGCATACAGTATCACCACATGAAATCAATCTGGATGGTGATTTTGGAGTCTAATGACCTTCAGGGTGTTTTTGGTGTTGTTGCTCTCCCACAGAGTGAGTTTATTAACTGAAGGACAGCAGTGCAGGACTGGAGTTTATTGCTTTAGCGTGGAGAGTTCGGATTTCAAATGTTTTTCTGTGTCGTCCTTGCAGGAATATTAAGTCGAGGGCTGGTGTGTCGTTTTTCAGGGAGTAAAGGAAGAACCTGTCCTAAAAAAGCTTTTAGAGCAAAACAATCGGGCCTAATATGTTTCATAAAATATGGTTTGAAGTGGTTTAAAGACCAATGGCTATAAATAAAAGGTATTTTGTGGAGGCTCTGAACACATATGCTTAAAATGGAAAATTTTTGGGTTCTAAATCAAACTATTTGAAGCTGAAACTATGTCCCAGAGCTGTTCTAATAGCTGTTCTGGGGAAACTTTTCATATATGGTTTGCCCTGAAGTTAGAAACCGAAAAGATTCCAGGTGTAAAAACCCCGACATGAGAGGAAGCTGAAAAGTGACAGTTCTCCTCAGCGATGAGGTTGTTTTTCCTCTGAGCTGCAGTAAAATGGCAGATTACCAAGTCCAGTCTCATTATTACAATTAAAACATGAGTCAGCTCTGCTTTCGGTGTAGTAATAAAATCTGGCTGCATGCATTCACAGTGAATAATGTTCTAAATGTTCCTTTCAGAAATGAAGCATTGTGAAGCAGCAGCTCATAAAACAGTCCTCCTCCTCCTCCTCCTCCTCAGCCACAAAGCAGACAATCAGAAATACTGCTGCTCTCCACCTCCCGTCCAAAAAAAAACAAAAAAAAAACGGAAATCCATCAAACTGGAGCGCTGCTAGAAAATACGGAATGCACAAGGGAACCTTAAACATCATTATCAGTCGTGTTTCTTTGCGTTCGGGCCGACTGAAGTCATAATAAAGAAGCACAGTAGACAAAAGGCTTCCAAAGGACATTTGTTTCTGCATATCCCTCCATTTCTCCGTCCTTTCTTTTACTTTTTGACCCAAAGCGTTCCAGCTCACTTTAATAAAAGGGATTTCAGTGAGAACCAGCTGATTTATCCAACTGGAAACAAAAAAAGATTGAATATGATCTAATTCTACAAAAGTCCAGAAGAAATACGCATTAAAGAATAAAATTTTGCTTTAATTATTTTGTTTGCTGCCCACTGTGATGAAAGACTTTAGTGAGTCTTTGTAAAACTCTCCGGGTTTATGTTGAATCCCTCTGAATAAATAAGGGATCGGTTTGAGGTCCCTGTGTGCGTTCTGGGCGAAAAACGGAAGGGAGACTTTGTGCTGTTGGTGGATCTCTGGAGGTCAGGTTTACGTTAAGGCCGTCAAATTTCCAGAGGTTCTCGCTGAATCTCCAAATGAAATCTGGTTAAGTGTCTGAAAGTTCCATCTGGAAGGTTCTGGATGAAATCAACCACAGACAATTTGGACTCGAAAAGTAGTTTCAGAATAAAGACACCGAGACCACCCTCCAGAGCGTGTGGAGGGTTGTGTGCACTCTCATTTATCGGAGCGCGCTGAAAGATAACAGTTTGTCTGCAAATGATTTTGACAATTACGTTCTGAGCTCCTGCTAACGACATGTTGAAATTGGCTTCCTGCTAACGGAGAGCACCGCCAACCTTTTAACGCAAATGACACGCGGCTTCCAAAAACCACTTCCTGGAGGAAATGAAAGCCCGGCAGCAAAAATTAAATAACAGCCATCAGGCGTCTTTTGCAGAGCTCCTCGATCTACGCAGCACAGAGCAATTAACAGGCCGGAGAGCGCCAGAGAGGGTCGCTCACGCCACCTCTCTGGATTCCAGGCACATCTTTGGCCTTTGACAGAGACTCCATAACTATCAAGACATCTGTTGTTTTGGTCCCACGGTTACAAGTTTTATCCCCCCGCCCCCCCGAGCGGATCTTTGATATGGCTCACCTGAGGGGCAAAAGAGCTCTAATCAAATCAGACATGAAGCGAAAAGAGCTCCAAAGTGGCGTCATCTGACCGTGCAGACGACGGCTTCCTCCTGTTAAGAGTTGTTGTATAACGTCAGACTGATTGCATCGGTACAGTTTGTGCCGGAGTCGGACTAAGAAGCGGATTTATTTGCTTGACCTTTCTCCCACACAGCGCCACGGAAGAATCAAGACTCCCCTGGCAGAAAAGCCCAACCTCTAAATTCTGATGCTACGATGCCATTTAAATGTTGCGCCTGAAATAGCCTCACTCACGGGGCACTACCTCCTGCTTCTTTGTTCGACCCCGAAGGCGCGAGGTGAGGCTTTTATCACCGATCCCGCTGAGGGTGTTAGTCACCCTGCGGCAAAATGTGGCCAGTCTACGACGGTGGCCTCGCGGGTCGATTTAGCCAGGCGACTGCAGGTGTGGCGGTGGAATCTGGCCCCTGGATTACTTCATTTACCTCCCCACAGCTGGCAAAAAGCACCTGTTCCGCTACTGACAGCGCAGCTGCAGCCTCCTCTGCCCCCACTATGGCTGTCTTTAAGCATTTTCACCTGCTTTAACTGCTTTTTTTGCATCATTTTAAAGCCTATCTCTTTAAAGACATATGAGCAGCAAAACGCATCCTTCTTTTTGAACGCTTTGTCCTTTTGTGCTGAAAAAGGGCAGGGTGACTCTGGCACTGACCGTGTCTTTTCAAACGCTCCGGTCGCCTCCAGGCGTCCTGTCTGTTCACCTCCACTGCTTTGGGTTTTTCTGCAGCGAACTTCCTGGTAGCCAGTGTTCCGCAGTTCACTATAAATAACACAAAAACCACAAAACGTAGACCTGTGAATGGCAACGGTCTGAGCAACAGGAAGGTAGTCGTGCTTTTTTATACTGCGGAATTCTTCGGAGCGTTCACCCACCTCTGAGTCACCGCCGCTTAGTTCCTCCGCCGTTAACAACCTCACTCTGGAGATCAGCTGCACTTTCAGAAGCTCATTCCATTTGAAGGCGTAATCAGTGACATTTACATTCAGCGCTGTTCCATCTTTCTCCACTTTTACTTTTACTCAGGGCTGTTATGTAACACCAACATACCCTTTTCAGCAGAAGCCCCATTCTGACCTTGTCAACATCTGCTGTTTTTCTTTAAAGATCCATTAAATGTTTAAAAAAAAAAAAAAAAAAAAAAAAAGCTGCACAGATCCTCCAGAAAG